>CACKRE030003228.1:101101-143885 GCA_902602495.3 Ectocarpus sp. CCAP 1310/34
CCCCCCCCCCCCTCCACTACCCCGTCAACTACATTGTTCGGATTGGCCAGACCCGAAGAGAAAACTTAGCTTCCACCGCTCCCATGAAGTGAGCCCACGTTGCCGCCTGCATGTTGCTCTGATGTTTTGCTCGCGTTTTCTCGATACAGTAGAGGTCCCTGTTTAGTGCCGGTTGAATAGTGCCAGTTGCCGTTATAGTGCCGGTGTTTTCGGCTCGCACGCACTGGAATACCAAGTCGTTCTGTACTTCGAATAGTGCCGGTGTCCGGTTTAGTACCGGTGAAATTTCGGCGCACACCCCGGCACTAAGTAGGGACCTCTACTGATTGACGTATTGACAGACGCATGCACAGAGCACCAACTTCAAAGCTCGTCGTGCAAAACCAGTCGAGATGATCAGAGACGCATGTTCTTCATCTGGCACAGCTGCTCATATGCGGAGATCCAGGCGAAGCTTAGGTACAACATTAGCGGTGCCTCCGCCCCATGCCCACCGCTGCCGCCAACACCACCACATCCGGTTTTCTTGCGCCACTCCTCCCGAGCTTCCCTCATGTAAGGGTTCGTGCTCTCCGAGTGGGAGACGAAATACCACGCCGATGCTTTCTGGTATACCTCCACCCCATCCGGAGCATCCACCGGGGGATTGTCAGACCCCTTTCCTTTCACCCTTGCTTCCTCCTTCCCCTCATCCACTTCCTCGTCACCGGGTGGTTCCTTCGATCCTTGATCCGCCGGGCGTTCCTCTGCCTCGGAACCTTCCTCTGAGTCGTAGTCAGAGTCGGAGTCGGAGTCGAGGTTGTGGCCCCGAAACTTGGCGCGGAATTTCGTTTTGATCTGCTCGCGAGGGTTGGCGCGTGGTAAGACCCAAACACAACCCCTGCCACTGAGCGCTCGTGCGTGTGTCGGCATGAACATGAGTACATTGAGAGGATGAAAGTTGTAACAGGAGCACCCTTACGAGAAGTCAAACAGCAATTGCTATCGCTGACAGCAATTTCTTCCGACGGGCTACAAGCGGGGGGGAGGGTACTCGAACAGGAATACTCCTATTTCATTGTGCCCTATTTGCTTGTGCTCGCCTGGGCGAACTCCACGTTCAGCCTGCCTTGGGCATCCTCCAGCTTCGTCCTCCTTAGCATCCGACTTCCAAAACGCTCCACCTGTTCGGACAGCATGCAGTACAGCTTTATCGAGTACATGTGTCATGCATCTTCATCATGTCATACAGTCGAACCTAAGCGCTACTCCACACCATACCGGCGACATACAAGCATGACAACAAATACCGGCGCGGCAGCTACTCGTACGATGCTGTTTGTTTCGGTACAGATGATACAGAACCGGCGCAACAAATTGCATACATGCGCTGGCGTTAGACTCCAGATATACCCAAAGTACGATCTAAAACCGATGGGCGACGGAGAAACAACAAAATGGTATAACAGCACACCTGGCCGCTGACTAGCTGTCCTTCGTCGAACACTCCATACTTGTTGGAGAGTGACAGCATGTCTTCGACGAACTCCGCAAAGACCACCTTTTCTCCGCACGCAGAAAGCAGCAGCAGCACAGAGAGCGGGTTGCAGTGACGAAGCTTGGTGCCAATGTATCGCCGCATAATTCGGTGAAGAACCTATCCGGCTACACATCATCACAAGCACAGCACTGCTGTGGTAAAAAACACTGTCACCGCAGTTGGAACAATATTCCATCGTTTCGAACTACAGGCTTGCTTGAGAGGGCGTCACACCTCAGCCTCCTCGAGGAAATCCTCGTATCCTGGCGCCAGCAGCGACTGATCCAGCTCGAAGCCGCCAAGGAACCTCTCGTCGTGCTGCTGCCGCCGCTTGGGGTTAGCAGCCCCAGCGGGTGGAGTATCACGGAACAGCCTCCCGATCAGCTGTTTCCGGTAGCAAGCAAGGATTGGAGGCATTTTTGAAAGACAGCGGGCATGAGTTGGGTGTAGCCTTGTGGTGACAGTTGTGGTATCCGCGGGCGCCAAAGCGATGCTGAGAGAAAACAAAGGTTGAGTTATCGAGTTGGTATTTACCAAGAGAGTTGAGCAATACAGCAGTAACCTTAGGGGCGCTATGACGGCGATATTCTACAGTGCCTTACCTGAACTTGAGACATAAATGTGTTGTACATCCTAGTGGTCACTCTTGCGCGTTGCCTGTTGTTACAGGCCAATTATTGTTATTTGCGTCCGAAGCATGGGGTCTCCAGCACCGGACAAAGTCAGCACGACGCGTAACTCCGACACCACTACATGATGAAAAGCTCATGCCTCGAGCGACAATGTGGGGCGTGTTTCAATATTTGTAATATCCGCCTTACCTTCGTGGAGGTATACGTCATTAAGTCGCTCTTGCACATGAAGTCCGGGTAGCTGTCGACTTTGAGTTCCTGTGCGGCACGCAGAGTTTCGACGGTCACACAAGCAGCAGCGGAATGCATCGTCATCACGTCGCCTGCATCGCTGTCGTCACCATTCTTCAACCAAAAGTTGAGAGACTTTCGAGGCAACCGTGTTTCCTCCTCCCTGTCCCGCCTCGCAGAAAGTTGTGCAAGACCAGGAGAACTCCGCGGTCCCCCGATGGGAATCTACTGCGAAATCAAACCCAAGGCACGACGGGTTTGCCCCCCTGTCCCACCACACCCTCCCAACACACACGTCTCTCGTCTCTCCCTCACGTCTGGAAAGACCGCTGGCACCCCCGACTTGGGAAAGTCCACCGCCTTGGAGTGCAATGCTGCCAGCTGGAGGCACTCATCACACCTCGCCCCTAAAGGGGATAGGTCGGCCCACACTAGGTGAGCGTTGGCGACCCTCCCCAGGTTGTCGTTCTGGATGTACTTGAGGAAGAAGTCGGCGATTTCCTGGCATGGGGGTGACAGAAACGAATACGGTACAACATATTAGTGGGTGGGTTGAGCGACGAAAGGTTCATTTTTTCGAGACTGCCGGGGAAGCCCGCGCTATTCATTTTCCCAGCACCACCAGAAGCGTCAAGTACGGCGCCTTCAAGGAGGCTGCTGTCTCTAGCGGGAATCCAGCAGCAAGACCTGTGACTTCTCGAGATCGCGACAACTTGGCACCAAAACGATGGAGGATGCTTACATTGAGGCTTCAGACACCATCACGAAAATCCATTCTGTGCTCTTTCCGGGGCAGTGGACACTAAGTTCTGCAACAATCGCCACACAGGAATTGTTTTGAGGCTCGAGTTGCGCCCGCAACCCTTGAACTGAACAACAGAAGGCCCTTGCACAGGTTCCCCCTGCGTCTTGGCTACAAATCGCGTGGTATCACGTTAGCAACAAGCCAAGGGTGCTCAGATTTTCGCCTGATCCTCTATGCTACGCTGCTGTCGTGTGAAGGAACTAGATTCCAATATATTGCCGGCGAGTCCCCAACTGTGGGACGGAACAAACCCTACAGCCCGATTTACACCTTCATGTCCACACCATTGCCCGACGAAGAAGCCGAAGTCTTCGGCTTCTCCGGCGGCTCGTAGCCCATCGCTGGAAAGTTGAACCCATTCTCGCTGTCTTCTTGCGCCCCAGCCACCCATTCCCGTTCAGGGGGTAGCAGGTCCTGGTCCCAGACGACGGAGTAGAGGTCCCCGTCCAGGTCGCCGCCGCTCATCTTTGAGGGTTCCGGCCTGAGCCGAAGAAGGGGCAGCACAACTCCATATTTAAATGGCGTCGTCCACACAACACGCCGACTGATTCAGTTACGCCCAAGTAGCTGTTTGCTGCATGTGCATCCCTTGACTAAGCTCAGCGTAGAGCGGGTAGTAGACCTTTCGTCAGCAATAGCAAAGAGGATCTCTGTCTCTTAGCTTCTACCGGGTCCCGTCGAATCCTCGAAGCATGTTCTATCTCGGGTACGTCGGTTGCAACGGAGTGACACCCTTTCACCGCACTCGATGAGAACAGCTTCTCGCCACACGCCATGAGTAGTTCATGGCAACAACCCAAGATAGATCGATAAGCAACAGGCGGGCTCGAACCTCACCCTCTCTGCTGTGTTGCAAGTTACGACTTACCTTTCCCCTGTGCATGAGAAGACTACCACGTTGATGAGATGCCGAAGCTGGGGTACGTCTCCTGCCGTTCTTAAGACGCGGAGATCTCCTGGTGTTGCGTGGTGTGCGCGGGGGGCAGTCGGGAAGCGGCATGGGTTTGGCGTTGGAGCAGGCGGAGGGACGGGGCCGAAATTTCTAGATGAGGTGACGTATTCGCTGCGGGTTAGGACACCCGTTTCTCATCGTTCGGTAAGAGGATTGTGTGAACGTGAAGGCAGGACGTGGAGAAGGATGGAAGCGAGAACCAGCTGCAACACGCGGTGAAGTTTGGCGACAACGCGATCAGAACAACGGGTCTGTGGATTTTTTTGACTGATACTTCTGTCATTAGGGGATGTGGGTGGTGGTTCCTTCTCATACCAAATCCCTCGCTCGCTTGCCTGGGTGTAGGCAGGGGTTTCTGCAGACCAAAACCGGCGTTCCTTCGGGAAGCGTCGACGAGAAGTACACCTACGAGAGCGCACGCATGATAGAAAAACGTGGGTGCCACTTGGTTATCCACACAGGGCTCCTTGCTCCACACGCTCCTCCGAAAAAAAAAAAGGTGAGAGCATGTTGACAACCGAAGTGCCTCCCCTATCGAGCAGTTTGTGATGGTGTAGTGCCTTCTTCCGCTGAACGAAAGCTTGGGGTGGTCGATCCCACTATGGAGGGTTGTCGAGAGGGATTGTGACAACGCTCGACGGCAAATGCATGACATCGAGGACACTCCCCCCCCCTGGCCCCGGCCCTGCCCCATTTCCCATCAACCATCTACCTCCTGCGCGCATTGCCCAAATCTGTCAGCGTTCGTCATGATGGACGCACGGTTTGCGGTATAATGGTTTGCCGACCGGCACCAAGGAGGGTCACTCGCCTGCCCCGGCTGTAGCAAGCCGGTCTCATCGACGATGCCCAGGAGACAGGAGGCGTCGGGGACAAAGATGCGCGTCCGGTGGCGAAGGTCGATCATTGCCTTGTCTCTCGTAGCGCGAAGAACGCTCTGCGTGTAGATAGGTCGATGAGGTGGGGAAAATATATTATGGTGTGCGCTATACACTAAAGCTGGTCGTGCACGCACTAGTTTCTGCTCGCTTGCCCCGGTGCAACTACCCTGCCGGGTCCCAGCTTCGTGCTAGGATAAAGTGCTCTCAGGAGCGTTTTCACGTCATGCATGACAATACACGTTGCTGCGTGCTGGCAAGGGGCCTGTGTCTCCCGCATCCGCGACGTCATGAGCCAATGGCGACAAGCATACCAGTACTTCACCTTCAGGAAGGGTTCTGTCCGGATGTTGATACCAGCCCTCACCATGGCCAACGCCTCCCAAAGGGGACCGACTTGCTTCCTCCCCGTCTTACCCCCCGAGGTGGTGTTGTAGTAACGCACCAGAGCCATCTCGGCCTCGACGGGATCGGAAAGCATCTTGGTAACGTGACAAACAACAAAATTTAAGGTTCGGATGTTGAGCGGGAGGAATAGCAACGTACCCGTTCTGAAGAAACCAGACATGAAGAGCGGGGGTTGGAAGGTGGGCCTGTCGGCTCCTGTTCAGTTGGTATCGTGTCCATGGTGGTTACAGAATGGTTCATTTCGGCCTAGTCGAGGTGGTACTTCAACGTTGTGTTTTTGGGGTTGTCTTCACATGAAAACCCATTGTGAGTTCTCGTCACACCTACCTCCACTTTTGTACTCTAGGCCAATATATGAATATTGGTAGCAAAATAAGCAAGCAGCTTGGTTGGGAAAAAAAATCCCGGGAGTGATCTTCAGTCAACCCAGCGCGAGAAATGAGGTGCCCTATGATTGGGAGAGTATTGAGGGGGCAATGGACGCTCCCTCTTCGTTTCTTCAGAATAGATAAGACTCCGGTGACTCCCTTCACTCGGAAAGCGCTCAAACCAACTGCCCGTAGCATCCTATTTAATCGAAGGACAGACAACACGACGCTCAACGCTCGATCGCTGGGAGAAGACTTCAAAAGTTGGAGTTGGAGTTGATCGTTTTGAGGGGTGCCATTTCACCGTCCGTAGTACCTTGTCGAGCGTAGAGACCATTGCCCTGTAGCGCTCTTCGATAACCGTGTCGGGCACACCTAGTGTACCCAGCAGGGTTATGAACTGCCGGTTCAGGTAGCATGGGAGTTGGCGCGCGTACTGGATCACCTGCATGGGCGTGTGTGCGTGTGGAAAGGGCGTGTTATTGCCGCCTCTGGTGCCTCCCGCCCCAAGGTGAGAAGCCAATCAAAAACACCGTGATGTCGAGCTTGAATAACTACTACTTGCCACAACTCGAGCAGATCGTGGGCGAGCCGATCTGCTTTCCTCTATACCCCCCTCAAAAATCAATCGTGGACGGACGTGGAGTGCTCGAGCAAAGCTGTGGCGTACGACATTGCTGCAGGTGTTGTTGGAGGGCGTTTGTAGATGGAACAACATGTTCGTGAGAATCTCTGCACGGCTCAGGCTGTGTAAAGACACAGAGGTCAATAGGGCATTTACGCAGTGTTGCTGGCGAGTCCTAGGCCAGAAGCCGTTACGGGGAATGGCTGTGCCTTTTGTCTATGTCGATTTCACAACCCAAACTGAACACAATAGGGGGGAACACTTTGGCCGGCGGTCTCCACGAACATATTCTTAGGACATCACTCAAGAACTGGCAGCCACGAGAAAATCCAGCTACTACTATACTGGCTATAGTTGGTCGCGTCACGATGAGTTACTCCTCGGTTCGCGTTGCGTGCCTCTGTTCTTCGACTCTCGGAATGCCTTGATCATTCCCGTACTTCAAAGTTTACCTCTAGAGTGTTGCGCTCTGAAGGAAACTTTTGCATGGACGGGCGCACCAGCACCTTGTACCCGCCCCTCCCGGACACGCTTCTCATCACCGAGTCTGGCCACACAGACAGCATTCCCTTGCACCCTCCCATCCGGATCTTAACATGCGGTTGCGGCAACCCCGGAACAGCAGCAGGTTGACGAGGTTGTGGTTTTCCGTGTGGGTACTACTTCGTTGACACCTATCCACCAGAGACATGACCTTCCAGAGGTCCTGGTGGATTATTCACACAGCAGGCAAGGGGCTCCAGCGGGAGACTGGATTTCACGTGCATCACCAAGGTTTGGTTCCTCTGTTGTCGTTGTTGTTGTTGTTGTTACTGTTGTCGCGGTTGTGCACATTGCTTTCTCATGAGGGTCATCACCTGGAACGCGCTCGGCGGCGGTTGGCTCACGCTGTGGCCCAAGACGTCCGCGACCTCCCTGACAAGAATGACGAATTGGCAATGACAACGAATGGCAGCGGGATGATGAAAGGCACGGTGGGAGGGCGATCGATCGCATTCAACCATGCAGAATCCGAGTACGGCTCTAGAATCCTGCAGCAAGTGTAACCACATGCAGCAGCAAATCCGGTGTGCAATATTCACTGCTGAATTTTGAGCGTATGAGTCGTGTACTTCAAGCGAACTGCTGTGTATGTCGAACATCAATCGGCAGCAGTGCGCCGCTACTGTTTTGCGAAATTAGCCCTCCTTCTCTGTCTCTACGAGACAGAACCCTAACCGTGTGCAATATTACGTGTTCCCCAGATTCAAATAGATCAACGAAATGACATCAAAATCGTGGGAAACTGGAAGGACGTTAAGCTCGTGTGTAATTTGGAGTCTTGCTGAGGAGTGGGAGGAGGGCCAATTGACCGTGCCGCTATCGGTGGTGCTTACCTAGCAAGACCTTCCGACATCATCCCACAACCATCGGTGAACTCGTAAGGCCCGGCCTTCTTGTCGGGCACCAGTTTCTTCCTGTGAGGGACGGATGGCGGTCGCGTTGACCAATCTCGTTGCGCCATACTTTTGGATTGAGCGAGTTTGCTGCATCATTTGGAAGGTTGGCCAAATACGGATGGCCACCCGTCGCGTGGATCCATTAAGCTGCACTAATTTATATGTAATCTCACGAGCACTGTTTTGCTAAAAACATTCCTAAGCGTAAAGTGAGGAAATATTGTGTAGCAGGCGTTGTTTGGACCAATAGAGAACAGTTAATAATGTGTCGTTCGATCAATACTTCTCACAAGGCTGGGGGGACTTCGACCGTGGACGTCGTCGAGCTTAGGCTCTGGCCGAGCCTGGCGGCATACTTCCCGACGACGTCGATGCCGGACATATCTCCCATCCAGCTCCGGATGCTGTCCGCCGTCGGTGCCCCATCTTGTGACACAACACGCCGAACCGGTAGACGGGCCGACAAAAGAAAATGAGCGAGGGTTGTGAGGGGTTGAACGTGATTTTTCCTATAGGTATTTTCATCCGATAGCCCGCCTTGAAGTCTTAGTTTGATATGTACTTCTGTGGCTGAGGCAACGTGCCATACGTTGTTTTCTTAGACGTTCCCCAACATGCTACCTACTCTGTACTTTATTCAAGAAACACGCGCATGCATCCAGAAGTGGATAATATAAAGTCATACAGTAGTAATACCTGGTTCGAGAGAGTGAAAGTGGCGAACGGAAGGAGGACGATGATATGTATGTGTGTATGAACGTATGTGTACTGTAGGATATCTGATGGAAGCAGCAACAGCATGCATGCATGCCAAGCGAACGGGGCCGAAACAAACACACACGAACCGAACGAGTTAGTCTCGAAAGCAGAATCCTCGGTACACGTACGACCTGCATTTCTCGCCATGTGCTACAGCACCGTCTCCGTCTTTCATCCGGAGAAAAGTAGTCTATCTAGGCTCTCCCATGACTGATGCCCCCTCACTGCTGTGTGTCCACGACCATGGCCTATAGAAGGAGACACGTTATTTTCTCTAGTCAGCCGCACGGAATGACTGTATGTTTTCATTGGTCAGCGGGTTGAGCCGGGTCGGTCGATGCTAATAATGGCTACAGAAGCACTACACTGCTGTATCACCATTCGCTCGCGGGGAAATAAACAATGTGCCTTCAAACAAACACGCAAGGCACGCGATGCGTGCGTACGTACGTACGTACGTGGAAGCACGCCGTGCTGTGCCATAGGCAGCAGCAGGTCTGTCGTGGTCGATCCGGAAGCAAGCGAAGTTCGGCGCAGCGGCAGGATTTTGATTAGAATACTACTGCTGCTGTAGGCCTATCTAGAGTAGTAGACTATGCCTATTTCTTTGCCTACAATACGTATGCGCACTTTTTTTTTCCTTTGGGCGCAGACCACATTACTGGTGGTTTTACTGACGCAGACTAGACTATATAGAAACCAACACCAATCAGCCGAATGGAGGCATGGTGCCATGGTTGGCTGGCACATCTGATGTGTTTCAGCTTCACAGTGCCTGTCATGCACCATCGTTTTTTTGTTTGGCGACGACAAAGTCGCTCTGACAGCAGTGTCTCTCTCAGTGCTTTTTTTTTGGGCGAGAGTTTGACTGGCAACCGATGGTTGTTTCATGTCTAACATGCACCCCCCCTCTAAAACACTTGTCTCTCCCCCAACGCCGTGGGGACCCTAACCCCAAACCCCAAACAAACCCCAAACTACATCGGGGATACGATGCTACAGCAGCATCATCACAGTAGTAGCACTTCGCCACGAGTAGTACAGCAAGCAGTAGGTGTTGGTGTTGTGCCGTCACATCTTTCTTCTTGTAAGCAGGCACTTACTCTGAATTCGGGGCTGGTTGGACCGTTATTATTTCCCTCCGCGGCTGGTTTCGAAACGAGAACCAACCGTCTTGTCGTTTATTGTCCGGCTACGACAGACATTTGCTGTGATCATGCTCAAAACCCAGATGCGGGTGGTAGTTGGTAGATGTTTCCGGCACCCCCTCCCCCCGTCTCATGATGGGTGTCATATTTCGTGTCTGCTGGTACAACGCGGAGAGCTACAGGTGGAAGCAACACAGGATAGGGATCACGCATTAAAACAACAAAGGCACATGAACACATAATAACCTACACGGAAGGCGGCTCAACGCCAAAAGCGTATTTGCGGACGGACGAACAATACAGAACATGGGACAGTAGCGCACGATGACTGCAATAGGCGACGAAACAGAAACCCCAGACGAACGTTGCCGACAAACGTTAAACATTGCCAATTGGTAGGGCACGGTCGCGAGGAAAAACAATCCACTGAAGAACAGCAGGGTCACTGCCGCTCTCGGAGACCTGGAACAGCTCACCTCCTTCAGCGTAGAAGAAGCATGCGTGTCCTCGAAGTTGGCTGTTATGTGGACGTACCGGAGGCGACAAAAAAAACGAATGATGCACCAACAACGCGGGATGCATTGTCGGGAATATTTGGTATACAATTTGGTTGTGTAGTACCACCCAGTCCTACAACCTCCAAGCGCATCAAGCACGACGCACGCACACCCACAGACCCAGCCGTTTGGTACAGAATCACACTATATGTCGCAACTCGTACAGCGAAATCTCACTAGCTGACATCCTCTTGTTCCGCCGTGTTGGCTCTTGCGTTGAAAGGGCAATCGAGGGACATTGGCGCAGAGACGTAGACTCCACGCAACAGCGATTCCCCGAAACAGAAAATCATATCTACCCGCGATGGAGCAAGAGTATAACGACATCGTACGTAACACGAAAGGTACAGTACGTTCCTTGTCATCGTTGAGAGACTCCCTCCTAACACGGCAATTGCATGGCACCTGCCCGAGTAGGCTAGGAAGTCGTACTTGCGCCCTGCGATCACCAGCCCGTCCTTCATAAACCCCTCCAGCCTGCCAAACCAAAGGTGTTGGGGGGGGGTAGTCATTCCCATGCACCTCTTGGGCCACGTGACATTGTTTCCCCCTGGGCTGGGATAGCGAGCACCGGGTTGAGTTGCCGTTCAACTTGGTGGGAAAGGGTCTGGAGCCCTGCATAATGACTTGCGTTCGAGGCTTGTAATCTCAGTTCAAACGATTTTGAGCCCCATCTATGCCGTATCGTATTTCCCTGTCACATGCATCGCAGGCAGCCCCGCCCCCACTAGAGTTTCCTCTTCGAGCAAGTCTTACCTCAGACAGACAAGAGCAGACTAAAACGGGTGCTTCGATCTTGTTGTTTCTCTTGGCCATGAGACCATTGACCATCCACGACTATCGACTGAGCACCGCATCTTGCTCAACCTCTGATGCTCCTTTGCTATTGCCGTGGTTTGTCTTAGATGACAGCGCTCAATTTCCACTGCTGGCCATCGTTGGGAACCATTGCGTATGTCCAAGGTAGAGGGTAACTACTGTGCGGCACTAAGAAGTCGCTTTTATGACGATATTAACAGGCACCGCTGCGACTACAGGAATTACCTGGGAAGCAGCAAAGGTGAGAGCTGCAACCTGCCCATGTTCTCGTCGACGAAGTTCACCCGAAGGAACCTAACCATGGAAGGGCCACAATAAATGTGAGGGTTCCAATTTTATTTTTCTCCTCCGACGTCTGTAGTTCTGTTGGTTTGATGATGACGCACGACACGGTTGGCAAGTAGACTGGGCACTGACGGCTTTTATGATTCGACAGCATGCGCACAATATAACTACGGAAGCCAACAACGATGACCTACATGCAGCAATGGCAGAGACGGACGGGGGCAATAAACTGCGCTTGAAGATCCCGGGGGCTAGTGCATCAACCACGGCTACGGGCACGCGACTGAGTAGGAAATAGCAACCCAGCTAGCTTAGATCTACGGTTAAGCTTAGGGTTCACCCTCGCCAGTGGCGACAGAAGCCACAAGATAGCGGCCAGGATAGAAACGACCACCTGTCGGAGTGCTCTGCAAAGCGCCTCGTGACGCCGTTGGACATCTCCTGCTCCGGCGGCTGGCACACGACACGCAACGGCGTCACACTTGCCCGGGGTACCTGGCGTTGCCACGACGATGATGGGGGACGGAGACCACCATAAGACAGTACAATTAGTAGTTGTGGGGGAACTGAAGAAGGTTTCGGAGAGCGATGTTGCAAGAAGCAAGCAACCTTTGTTTAACGACGAAGCGGCATGTGAAGACACAAAAAAACAGAACACAATGACACCCATCCCTCCTCCGAATGTATGCTACAATCTTGCCACCATCCATCCGTTCCGTAGCCCTAACCCTAACACCCTTAGCCAGTAGAACGTTCTGCCACACGGTCTCGTCAATCCTGGCGAGCGTGGTCTCAGCCTGGTACGGAGATGAGGACAGGTCCAAGGTCTACCATTGCACCCTTCGGCTACGACGCCCGATCAATCGTGAGTTCCGTTCTTCTCGTACCATGACGTTGCCGCTTTCCTTGCCGTATTCTCCCACACCATACACAGCTCCGTTGTAAGGGCCGTATCCCTCGAGCCACCGCAAAATCTCTTGCGAGGGGGTGTCCTCCAGCCGAGCCCTAGGGTCGGTGCTGAGCATCGAGCTGTAGAGGGAGGAGGGGGCGGGGGACGCACTCAGTTTGCCCGCCGCACGTCACTCGACCATTCGCTGGGCATCCCTTTCCGGGACGGAGTACCGTGCCTATTTCCCGTAGAGGTACCGCCAACTCTCGAGCGCTCTTTACGTGTCTTCCATGCTTCACACAGGAGCCTAACGAGGAAGGGCGGGAGGGAGGGCTCGAGCTCTCACTCCTTCATCGTTGTGAAAGTCCGGTAGGACAAGGATCATGCTGTATGATATTCAAGCTTTCGGTGTGTACCGATCCCGTCGTTACCTTAGGGCCAGACAGGCCCTCTCTTCACCCGCCATTGCGAGGAGGGACACCGCCTCTTTGTTTACACCGAATGCGTCGATCTTGAGGCTGGATGTCAGGCACTGCAGATTTTGCATGAGCATTAGTGGAAGGTCGATGTTCAAGTGTCTTGCGAGAGGGATACTCAAGATCTCCACAGCAAGAGGAGGTCGGCTCAGTCCTTGAACCCACAATGATCGGATGTTGCAGCTGTTGTGCCGCCTCAGCAACAACCAAAATAAAGGGGGAAAGCGATTGCACACCATGCCGACATGCGTGAGTTCTTGCGGTGGGTTTGATGCTGACGAAGGGTCTCGGGCGGGTCACGGGGGGGGGTGCAACGGAGGCGGAAGTAGCGCGCAAGGTTGCACAATGGGTGGGACGTTATTCCTACTACACACGCTTATGCAAGAGGATGAGATGGGCGTGGCCCGGATTGGAACACCAGGCGAAGGGTACATTGAAATCGTACCAGTAACTTTTTTGCCACGTGCGTTCCGTTTCGAGGCACACCAATAGCAACATGGGCGTCACACGCCGCCGAAGTATGTGTCCCGAACGTAGAACATTCTGCACGCCTTACCTCTGCCTCTTTTGCACACTCTTTCCCAGTATAACACGCGAGTAGACCACAAACAAAAAGGTGCCACGGTGTTTTTTTAAACTACTACGCACATGATCATCCTGGAAGACAAACCGCAAAGTCAGGTACGAAGACAAATTAGCAAGGGTCTTGTAAACATCAAACACCCTTCGAGACACGCACAGACAGTGCAAGCAACGCAAGCGATAAAGTAGACCGCCTGGAACGGCAAATGTTTCGATGCATAAAACATAAACAGCAGTCCCGGAACAACATCGAACCCTTGTGCCTCGGAAGAAAGTCATACAAGAATAATCACCTCGATCAGGAACTTGACGCTATACGGCAACCTGCTGTACTCCGGTAGGTTGTCCCAGCCGTTCAGCGGTTGCCCCAAGGCGTACGTGTGAACGCGGACGGGAGACAGAAGGTGGTCTTGTCGGGGGCGAGGCTCGGTGCAGAGGCGGAACGCAAAGAGCTCCTGGAAAAGTCTTGCTCGCTCGCTCAAGTCCTGAGAGGGAGGGGGCGGGCGGATGAATGGCAAGAAGGGTGGGTACTTTTGTGGCTGGTCTCAGCTTTCGTAGAAGCGCATTCGCCAAATGTCAATACCACCACTACCACCGACAACACCACTACCACCGACAACAGCTCGCACCTCCAACAGGTCGGAGACGTCGATGCGGTAGACAAGGCACCGCCCGAAGGCGCCGTTCGGGGACATGTCTCCGACGCGCCCGAGCTTCTTGGGCATCCTCCCGTCAAACCCGTCGTTGAGCTCCCAAAGGTTTCCCTCGCAAAATACTTCTCCGAGGCCGAAAAGGATGGACTCTAGATCGAGGAGAGTCTGGCGGAGGAAAGAATGGCAGACAGGGGGGGGGACTTACGCCTACACGGCAATGGGGGAGGGTTGGGGGAGGGACTCCTCCAAGAATACTTGAATCGCCGTTGTTGATTTGACCTTTCATGATTTCGCGATGGGAGAGAAGAAAAGAGGATGAGGATATTGTTCGGGCAAGGATTAAAATCGCTTGGACACCATGGCATCCGAACAGAAAATGTCCCAAGTCCCTGCGCGGGAACGGGTCACGTCAGCTGTGCAGCAACAGGTCGCTGGGTAGTCCGGTCCTTGCCAGGAATCTGGAGCAGCTTTTCGCGGGTGTCCGCCTTATCGATTCCATTCCTGCTCGAAATCCTCACACGTTTCTTGGTACCGCGGGCCAACAAACATGTGTGCGAATCGCTTCGCTTCATGTCTCCCTTGGCCAACTTTGCGTGGGTGCTGCCCTTGAGGAGCTCCTCGATCACTGCGGTGCATCTTTCATCTTCCTTTAGACTGTTTCTTGTGGCCTTCTCAGCAGCGCCTCCGGCAACGGGCATGTTGATTAAAAGAAGTGGCCTCTAACCGAGGAATGCCGTGCAAGTCGAACGAAATGATCATCGAAAAAACAACAAACGGACTCCAACTGCGAAGAGGTTTGACAAACCACTCGTTGAAGAGACTCCTATCGAGCAAGATACGCGTTGTATGAGGAGATGTCCTTGACAATGGGGTTCACATCCACGGCTACTACAAACGCCAGGACCGTCGAGGACACGACTATGCTGCCAGACGAAGAAACGGTTGCCCCTTCGAGGACATACTACAGGTCTCGAAGAAACGCCTTCGACATGACTAGTGAGTAAAGTCGTTGCTACCGGAGTTTTCATCCGAGGCCGCGTTCCCATCTTCGTCCCACCTAGAACACGAACCTGACTTCAAACGTGTTCTCAACGAGGTTTCGAGCAGGTCTTATCGGAAGATGTTTGTTAGGGTATGGCTCGTTCTCAAGGTGGGATGATCACCGGAACAGGGTCTCGTGTCGAGACTTGGCAACAAATACTTTTCTTCACTTGTCTCGTCAAACATGGCTTGTTTGATCCCGGAAGTATGTCCCCGGAGGGTAAACCTTTTCTTCGTTGGGCGGCTGCCTTCTACAATATCCTATTTTCAAAGTACTACAAGCGTGTTTTCGAAATCTCGTGTAGAATTGGTTTTTATATGTAAACAATTCATCACTCAGCAAATTTGAGTTTCAAGACGTACACACTCTAGTCTATGAGAAAGGGACGGGGTATCCGAAATTTAACCAATTTTGGTTTTATTCTACTCTTTGTTTGATATACTTCGTTTGACCACATAAGTGTAGTAAAAAATATGTCGTTGAGCGACCTCAATCGAGGACGTCTGATAAATATTGCTGCTGTTGGTAAGATTTTGACCCGGCAGAGCACACGCCCCCCAACGGAGCTCACTTTGTTTCCTATCCATCTCAACAATACAACACAAGTGTACCACACGTTTTTCTCACTACTCTTTGAGCCAAATCCCTTTTAATTGTATACTCGTGTTTACAAATACACCTCCGCACACCTGTCACAAAGGTTGTGGAACAGCGCATTTGATATCGTGCTCACTGCTGTGCTAGACTGTTGACATGCGTCACTAACATAATAGTATTGTTTTAGTGAGCGCCTCTTTTCAGCAGATCTGACATTCGATGAAAAGAACACACCAAGCAATGCGGCACAGGCAAAACCATCAGGGAAATTTTCTTGACTTGCACACCATTGATGATGCTCGTCACGTAGACCTCATGGTATATCATTGATACCATACCATAGCGCAAACCCGATCCACTAACTTATACGTACCGAGGCTGATTCCTTGCGCTCCGGTTCGCCGTTCAGAAACGGAGGGCGCAACAGCCTGAACGCCAGCCACGTCCTGCCCCCGTCGTTCGTCAGCTCAACCTTGTTGTATTTTACAAGAGACGGACACAAACGCGACGGCGACATATGGCAGAAAAACAAGGTTCTGAGCCTGATTTCATACTTGGACACCAGAATACTGCCCGTAGAACCACCGAGAGGCGTCAGCTACAAAGGCGATTACAACGTAATCATGTTACGGACTTTCATATTTTCAAACCTGTCCGTCAACGTGGCGCCTCTTAAAGTTCACTTGGCCATGCCGTCCGCGGTCATCCTCGAACATCAGCGAGGCCAGGGATCTTCTTGTTTGACTCGGGCTGGTTCGACAAATCTAACGTTAGAGAGTATGGTAAGATACAACGGTTGTTACATTGGGTCTTCAAGTGAGTGGCAGCAAACAAGCACAGGGTAGAATTGGTTCGAAGCTATGTGGGCTCCAAGACAACCGTGGTGATAATCAGGAGAAGGACCCGGCAGTGCGTGAAAAAGGGCTGCTGTGGTAGATTGAAAACGAGTGGCACCACGGGAGATACAAGAAGAGCTTGTTCACTGGTTGTTGGTTTGGGCTTGTGACCATGTGTTCGGGACAGAACGCTTTTACCAAACGGCAGAGCTTGTTTAGTGCTGGTCGTCCAGGCTGCCATTGCTCCGGAAGCACGACCGGACGGTAATAGACATCACCAAAGAGGCACACCGACTTGATCACCGCTTGTGAGCACGTGTCGTCCATTATTGCGGTGCGCTACCCACACGTTTGATTTGCTCCGTCAAGCCCCCGTCCAGACCCAAGCGGTGGCTGGTGAGACGTCTATACTGGCAGACACTCGGTTTGTCGTGAAGCATGACAGTGACCCACGGATAGAGATTCAGCACATGGATTGCCTTCTTGTGGTGTCTCTCCGCCCCTACGCAGAACGACAAAACACTTTCACCTGAAATGTCACACCCGACTTCACCGCCCACAGGCACGTCAGGTCGCCGGGAGGCCACTGCACGCACAGCTGCAACCCCCCGCACCTGAACCCGGGCGCGGTGCCCATGGGTCTCCGGAACCGAGCCTTGGACGGCCTTATCCTGAGGGTCCTTCCACCAAACACAAGATCTTCGTAGCTCTGTAGGACGTCGGCAATCTCCCGCGAGCGTAGCACCACGAACGCGAACGTTGCCTTGGCATTCCGCTTCACCTCGCACCGCAAGATGGACGTGGTGGCGAGCGCTGGGCTGGGAGAGGAAAGTCGCAACACGCTGCCTTGGAGGAACTTCGCCAGGTCTGGCGCCAGGGTACCGTGGGGAACGTTGCCGATATATACTTCCACCTGCTTCTTCGCCGCCTGGTGTTGATGGCCGAATTAGGATGTAGTAGTCGCGAACAAGTAAGGTCCGAGTGGTTGAGAGTTCCACAACTTGGCTGAGGCCTGGTTTCACACAAAGCTGTTGCTATCAGAAGCAGTTTCCACCATATGGACTATACGCAGTAGCGTTTGACCACAGCCGTTGTTCAAAGATCACTTAGAATTAACCAAACGGACATGTGCCCTGCAGAAGAAGATCCACACCCTCTTTGGGAGAATATCAGAGGCGTGGTCAACAACCAGGGTCACCCGACCAGATCTATCCAACTCTCCAAGCGCATCATTCGTCAGTTTCCGTCGACACCGCCTACCGATGCGGGCCTCAATGTCGTACATTTAAGACGGGTTTATCGCCGTTACAACTCCAATCTCCCCCCCTGCTTGGTGTGAAGGATCTTGGGCTAGGAAACCCCGTTCATCTCTCACCCAACACTCGGGGTAAGTAGGCCTTTCCACGTCCTCAAGGGGCTCTTGTGAGATCCCCGTTTGAAGGCATCATGCGTTTCGAACTGTTTGTTGGGGAACATGCGGAAGTAGGGACGCAGCTGTGTTGACCGCGCCATTCGGCGGACGCCACACGCCGATACGGCCACAGTCTTGTGGTACGGCTTTCAACGCACGAGGCCCAAAGTAATTTACGTTTATAACAACAGCAGTGGTATGGCTAAAAAGGTTAGGTTTACTCGCCTCATCAAACTGGCGTTGCCCAGGGCTTCCCTCGGCCTTCAAACGCTGATACTCTTCGTTGGACCCCCGCTGCTGACTCGCGGAGTCCAGCATCCAACGGGCATGCTCAGAGTTCATCGGAACGCCCCGTGTGTGTATCCCCCCGCGTCGTGGCATTTGTCGCCGCGCGTGATCCTGCTTAACAGAGCAACCAACAAGCGCGTGTTATCTACGCCGTTGTCACACATCGTTTGCGACTTATCCTGACCATAATCAGGTTGGGGCATGGCGTCGGTTAGCGGGAAAAACGTATATGATCCTCGGGGTATGCGGAGAAGCAGGCCCAGACAAGCGAAACAAGACGAGGGTAGAGAGCTGGTGAGACTGAACAGAAGCCGACAGGGACAAAAAAACAAGTTTATCGCGCAGCTCACAGGCGTAGGGCAATCAACCTGTCAAGGAAATTGTACTCGACGCGCTGAAAAGTATGCTGGGTTTCCCACACTGAACTGCGGGCAGTGGGGGCGGTCGCCAGTATTTTGAGCTGGCAACTTGCAACCTTCACACATGCCCCAAAAAGTGGACAGCAGTTGCCTGTGCGAGTCGCCGTACATTTGTAATCGGCTGCCATTGCTATTCGTGATCGTGATTCAGAATCAGAGAGTCCCGTCAGCACAAGAATGCAAGGCGAACACCGCGCGTGACTAAGTACACCTCCTGCGAGCGGGGTCATGTGCCGGAAAGTAGAGCCATTTCAAATCCCGCTCTGTATGCGCGTGTTCCTATGCCGACTACTGATCAATACTTGAAGTTGTACACAGGGCATGTAGCATGAGCTCCGTAACGAACGAAACTGCTTCAACCCGACCGTCACGCCCATCTGAGCACCTCAGCAGTTCTTGGTGAGATTCCAGGGGCAAGGCCCCGCTCCAAGATCTTCAACGAACCTGATACTTCATGTACACGGAAAATAGAGCCACTCCAAACCCCGCTCTGATAAAAGTACCGTTGTGGGCAAGTCAAGAGCTTTCAACCAGTGCAAGGATGACTCTCATCGTCAGAATGTCTAGAGCACCTCAGCAGCAGTCCCTGGTGAGATTGCAGCGGCAGGACCTCGCCCCAGGATCTTGAACTGACCTGGTCCGAGGAAATGAGACTATGTGATGCAAATGGTGGAAGACGTGTTATGGAGGTAGAGGACAGGAGAGCGTGTGTTGCAGCTTGGGCGGGGGGGCCCGCCGCAAGGGAAATGGTGCAATCGTAGATAGTATACTAGATGTTTGCGTCGCCGAAAACGCCGTTCACCAACCGCGGACCACGGCGGTTGTAAACTGCTGCAAACTGGGTATGACGCATGTGACCAGTGCAACCGCATATGCTATCTACGTACGTTTGGAAAGTCGAGCGTACAATATTCACGTCCACCTTCCTTTCTTTGCGTTGCGCGCCGGGGAATTGATTTGGACTAATGAAATGAACCGAGTGAGAGGACACGAGGCATAGTCTAGACTCTGTACATGTAGTACATGTGTCAACTACAGCAGTGGTGTAGTCTACAGCAGTAGTCTACAGCAGCTCGTAGTGATGTGTCGGGCGCTAGTCTACACCTTCCGTGTTGTTTGATGTCATGGTAGCTTTGTGTCTACTCGTTCGCGGACGCCCTCTGCCCTCTGGGACGTTTCGAGGATAAAACGTTTTGCCCGATGCACTTCTGAAACGTTCAGGAGGCCAACCCTGCACCCCAACAGTTCGTTGTACAGCAGTAGATCGTTGTACATTGTCTATGATGCAAGATGAGGGCTACCAAAGGTTGGTGGGGACAGCATTTGACTCGGTTGGCGTGGTACAATGTACGTGCTACACGTCGGTGCGCGTGGTTGGAAGCAAAAGGCCACACCTTGTTACCTTACACTACCACTGCAGACACGACGACACCACGCAGTGTTCGGAGATTTGCACGTATGCGTATGTTTGTCTAATAATATATCGAGACGACCACTATTTTGTGCTGAAGAACTTCTGTGCCGAGACTTTGTCCATTCCCTCAATACGTTTTTACGACTTGTTTTTACTGTATAGTCTATGGACGTGTCCATGGACGTCCACGGCAAGCAACTCGGCATCCGCAAAACTCACGGCATGTATCATACGTTGCTGGCCAGCCATGAAACATCTCATACATTCGACTCCTACCTAGCTAAAGACTGTTCATGGTGCGAAGGTGTAGATTACCGATTCAGGTAAAAGTCAATCGACGGATACCCTGCGAATCGAATCCTCCTTAACAGTGGCCCCTTGAGCGTGGACCTGTTACGTTTCGTTTTCTCGACTACCTACTGCCTGTGGAGGCACGCACGTGCGAGCCGTGGGTCCTGTTCCATGGGCAACTAGACTGGATAGGGCAATAGTCCTTCAAAAGAACAAGACCAGCACATGCTGGACCTACAAAGCCAACAACTGTTTCTGTCTTTTCGAAAACAACCAAATAGGATTCCAAAGTCCAAGACGAAGCTCGAGATGTAGATGTATGGGTTCCATCTACTGTCGTTTCTATCAATAGACTAGCCCCCCCCCTAGACTAAATACATTTGCCCAAGTAAAAGTAGCCCTCCACAGGAGGACCTGCCCAACATGCCGGGTATATACTGGCCTCTGCGAAGAAGGCGTTATGCAATGGTGATGCCAAAAGTCAAAGCCGGTACTTCATCCCAAAAGGCGTTCGAGTCTCATTGTCGTGTTGCGAATGAACTTCGGACCAAAGAAACAATACTCAACTGACCGGGTGCTGAAAAGCGTACAGCGCATCCTGCGACGTTTAGAACCTGTTTGGCAGCGCTTCAACCATTCGATTGGGCCACGACCCCTTCAATCCAATACCAAGGACGACTTGTTAAGGAAATTAAAACGAGGCAGATGCGTAGGGCCTTTACGCTGACTGCTCCATTGGTCAGAACGTTGCTAAAGGCTGTCACGCAAATCCTACGAAAGCGAATCACCGAAACATTTACGTAGCGGCGTGCAGTGTTATGGAGGCGATTTCCTCCCCTTGCGCGTCGCTAACCACAAAGGACAGCCAATGATCCTCCCCTTCTTCCTGACCAAACAGCAGAGTGTAAGCCACTCCACCCAAACCCTCATCACCGGCCCCGTTGCCTGCACAGTCGTCGCCCAATGACGCTTCAAGGTTGGGCATTAGCTCTTGCGGCGCCAGCTCAGGGCAGGGCCCCGGCCGTTTGGTGTTTGTTTTCGTGTCACCGCTACTATCTCTGCTATCGCTGGTACCGCTACGGTTGTCGCTGAGAGGCACTAACCCACCGCAGCCAAGCTCGTAAACGGGAAACCGCCCCTCAGTCTCGTGTCCGGAAAAGAAGGAGAGGGCGTGTGGTCGTGATCTGCATTTCTCAATTGTGCATGTGTTTTCAACGGTGAAATATTCAAGCGGTGGTGAATGAGCAAGTGGGGATGGTAGGGAGGGATGGGGAGTGGAATCGTCATATCCACGATCGCGATGGTGAAACTATTTCAAAAAGTCTCGGGGCGAGGGGGGGGTAGAGTGCTCTGAGAGATTCACTGTGCTGTGAGGCCGCCTAGGTACACCTGAGGAATAAAGAAAGAGCTCGGCTCTTCGAGGTGGGACAAGACTTCGACTTCTAACAGGGGGTGAAGAACGTTTAATTGCATAAGGTCGATGTGCCATATGGCGTGCGCGGTAAAAGTTGCTGAAAAATACCGGTGAGCATTTGTTGCTTGTATGACTCGTTCCGGGCAGTGCCTGTCGAGGCAAACCCCTATTCATTTTCGGGCGAGTCTCAACTTTTGTCAGAGAAGCAGCAGCTGCACGAGACATTCCTTCATAGACAACTCATTAGGCTGCTAGTATTTTCGGGTAGTTTACTCCTTTTGGAGGACGGTGAAAACAAAAGTTCCCTCGACATTCATGTTAAATTCGCCTTGATGCCTTGCAAGCAATATATCTGCAGTCCATGCTTTGCTTGTTACATGTCTCGGGGTCCCCACGTGTTTCGTAAAACCAATCTTACTGCATACATGCCCCAGATTAACTTGTTTACATTTATTTACGACACTTCCGGAAAGTGTCTACTCAGATATTGAGATGTACGACCTTAAAGTATACTGATCATCCGACGTTAAAGTATACTGATCATCCGGTAGAACGAAATTCCCTGAAAAATATCCCTTCGAATAGTCTCCTGTGTGCTTCGTTTCGGAAACCTGATCGACAAACTCGAAGGGCTGAACTCGAACGGCATCTAGACCAACAAGTTTTCGAGGAACCGTTGCAGTTTCAGACCCTCTTTCTCTCCCTCTCACCTCGCAGGCGTGACGAACACAACGTTGCTGCAGCCGTTGGCGTGGAGCCGCGACACCATGCTCTACACGTCCGTGGTATGCAGCGTCCATCATCCAATCGTGTCGGGCATCCAAGGACCAGCAATATCAACAAGGGGCAGGCCCACGGCATGGGGGAGGCAGGCACCAACGGAATATACAGAGAGTGGCATCAGCAACAACGTCTTCTCAGGCTCAAAACAGAACTCTAAAGTTAAAATTTACCATGTCTCACGACTGCACGTACAACGCCGAAAACGAGATTCTTGCGGAGAACCGGGGAGCACATGGTGGTTTGGTGGGTGAATGGGTGGGTGCTATTTCCGAGGTGGCGGCATGGATGACTTCCTGTTTTTCCGCGGGAAGGGCTTCGCGCGTGAAATATCCATTCACCAAGAGTCCGGTGGTTGCGAGTTCACCCCTTTTTCCGTCGCTTTTCGTCTCAAGCATGCATGTGATGTTCAGAATCACTCCTGGTCTTCCCCTCTCACATGCCCATGACAGAAATGAAACAATCGATAAAGTATCCGCTCAAACATGAAAAGGCAGCATATGCGGGTGGGTACCAAGGCACCCATCTCCCCCATTCTGGTGGGGCTGATTGCAGGCATCCGCTGTACCAAAACGTCGTCACAGAACCCCCTCAGAGGCATCGAGACGCGGGCGATTGCTATCTTCGTACTTATACCGGCCAGTACCTGCAACTGCACGGTTGCCCTCGAGATGTCACTGCTGATTTTGTCTGTCAAGCCCTCCTCCCACGCTTGCCCCGCCGTAACGCCACCATCGACAGCATCACCACCACTGCCACCACCACCACCACTTGGGCCTGACGTTGCCGGAGATGAGTGGGTGCTCTCTTGCCTCGAGGAAGCGGATAGCTGTGATTCCCCTTGCTGTAAGCTATCGCCGCCGGACCCACCAGCAGGCGCCGTCTTGTTCTTCTTGCCGTTGGTGGCGGTGGCGGTGTTGGAGGTCGTGGTGGACGATTTCGAGATGAGGTGGGAGCGCAGACGTGCCTGGATCGTGGCCGCTGCTGCGTGCTGTTGAGCTGTCCCCTCGTCCTCATGTGTCTGAGAGATGGACGGAAAATAGAATACGCAGCAGAGCAAGTCCAGTGTATCTTGAGAGGAAAATTGAACAGGATTATGAACCAGGGTCCGTGATACATGATAGTCCATTGCAGTTGGTGTGGTATCTCTACCCCTCGTTTGTACCATAATACAGCAGTTAATCGAACTGGGGGCCTGTTTGTGAATCGATCAATACGCTTGTATAGATTTGACCCGTCGTTCACCGATTTCGGTATTTTCGTATACAGATCTTGCTTGAATCACGGGTGGGTTGAGTCTGCCTTATATGACAGAGGTTTTCGCTCGCATCCTCTTCCAAGATTCCACCGACAATGTTTGTCCCACCCTCGGCAAATAGAATTGCTCGTTTCCCTGGTATATTGCGTGATCCCGCCCGAACATAGCAGCGCTTGAACAGTTACTATGTTGGATCATCAGCAGCTTAGTGTATTAGTTTAGGATAGGTCCATCAAGTTGGCTAATTATGAGCACCATTGCCGAAGGTTACTTGCCAGGGCGAGTCACGCCTTCGATGGATACGCCGGGGCAGGCATATACATGGCGATGGAGAAGCTAGAGCACGACCTTAGGTGATTACCCCTCATCTCCTTCAGCAACCCTATCGCCAGGCTTATGCAGGAACACGCTTAATGTAACTCGTCGATGCCAACATGGTGGGACCATAAAATACCGATAAGACCAACGGCCCATACATACAAACAAATGCTATCAGTTTTCCTCTTGTCAACATTGTTGGTTTAGATCTGTATCTGTGTCGCTCACCTGCTCGACCAAGGGCGCCATGGGAAATCCAACCGGTACCCCGCAGGCTATCACCTTTAGGGGTAACGCGCGGGAGCCGGCCCGCCCGTGGGAGAGGACAGAAAAAAATAACGATATGTTTCGGACGCCTGATTGATCGAGTAGCACAACTTTGTCAGAAGAACAGGGGGGGTGCGAACAGTTGTTCAAATGGGCCCACCTAGATGCTCATGGTGTGGGATTTCCAAGAAATACCAAGGTGCCTGGCTGTTTCACACAGATCGCACTCACTTTGGTGCGAAAATTTCTATGGGTCTGAAGGTGTGCACAAACCTGGACATGTGGTCGCTTGGTCTCACTTCTTGGCGGCAAGAGGGGCGGAGGAGGCCACGTATACTTGACACGAACTATAACCGCGTTCGAAGCGTTGGAATGAACAATCTGGTGCAGCTCGTAATTGATTGCACCACGCTCTGTGGGAATGACCGATGGAACTGAACCACTACAGTGCGAGAATGCTGGGGGACACCGTTTTCAGCGACATGCAGCCTCTTGCGTTGCAGTTCATACTGGTGGCAAAAATGGCCGATAATCAAGCGCCGCGCCTCATGCACCTCACAACCCATCCACCTACCCACCTTCCACGTCCGGCTGCTTTCCTCCACTGCTTCTGCTACCCAGGCCAGCTGATCCTCACCCATGCACCCATCCCGAGCGTCGGTGACAAACAGTTCAGCTGTCGGACCAAGAGGATGGCTTCCCCATGCATCGGGGCACCTGTCGTGTTGCCGACGAGTGGGTGCAACGGCAATCAAGAGTAGTCGGAATGGGTTGGGTGGGGTTACGGTTGCCTCGTTTTGGTTCGTTGGGCATACGATTCATACCTGTACGAGAGGAACGTGTTTTCTACCACATACGTTCGTGTGTCTGGGTCACGCACTGAGCCACACCTGTTCTGAGTGGTGCACTCTTGCTTTTTACCATTGACTCGCGGTTGGTCGGGCTGTCATTCTTCTGGTTCTCTCCCAAATCAAGATCGGCGTGTAAGACAGCGGCCTTCTCGTCCCCTCTACCCAATGCCCGGCTCCGGACCAGACGACTCTTACCGAGGCAAGGGGTGACTTCCAAAAGGGGCTAAGCTACTCTGGCAAAAACTGCCAGTAAACATCGCCCTCCCTCACTCCTTCACGCTTTCCTCATTCTTGGCTGTGCCAGGGACAAAAAGCTCACCGAATCGGCCAGTCTGGCGGTTGCCCCGACGCACTATCACCCTCTCCTGCGTCCTCGCCCTCTGTCCGTGGGCTGGTCCCCTTGGGCTTGGTTCTCGTCTTCGCACCACCGGCAGCAGGTTTTGCCCCGCCGTTGGCATGGGCGCCGCCCCCCGACTTAGTAGCCTTGGCGTTCCTATGGTGGTGCCTTCCCTACATCGTTTGTTGGTCGACCGAGCGCAAGGTGTGTTTGTGAGCAGAGCTTGTAGATTTCTGAGTATTTTGAATACACCAAAGCACAAGGAACTCCCCGTACATCTCGTTGACACACAGGACTGTACATTTACGTAGTTTGGCAGACCAACGTACCGTGATCCCACAATCTTTGTATTGCTAGGTTTGAAATGAAACCTCCACACACGGAGAAGGCAGGAAGGATAGTGCAAGAGTGACACACATCTTTATCGATGTTTGCCCTCTCCCACCCTAACTCCCTTGTCTTACCCTGTGGCGCTTGCCAGAGGTCCTGGGGATCGGGCCACATGCGGTTAGGAAGCCGTTTCCCTGCAGCAGCCGCAACAGCGCTGGTATCTTTGCAGCTGTTTCTTGCACGTCGGTGAAGCTTTCTGGCGACAAGCGTCTCAAGCTCCTTTTCACGTGGATACCTTTGAGATATGAGCGAGAGCAGCGAGAAGGGATGAGACGCAGAGAAAACGACGGAGACACGGACAGTTGGAGAGTTGGACGACGGCGTGGCAATGTGAACGCTGTTGTGCGTTTGCTTTGCGGCGCGATTCGAAACAAGTAGTGGCTTCGAGTTCAACAATGGAGCCGAAACGCGCAAACGCCTGCATACCTTGCGCAGTGGAAGGCCCTCCAAGAGCTAGGCAGCATCTCGGCAAAGCGGCAGAGATCGCAGAACACGCCCCCTCGATTACAGGGCGATGCTTTGTGGCTGCGCTACTTAGACCCAAGCCGTGCAGCGAGAAGGCGACCAGCCGAAAGACAAAGAGACCACCAATGTCTTCATCCCGCTCCGGCAGCGTCGAAAACTTGCCTGCGTCGTCGTCGTCGTCGTCGTCGTCGTCGTCGTCGTCGTCGTCGTCGTCGTCGTCGTCATTGTTGTTGCTTTTTCGTTCGTGTCAAGTGAGTGAGAACGCTGTAGCAGTGCGAACTCCAGCAATATGAATACCTATCTTTTAAACGACAGGCGTAGGGTACTACCCACCCCCATTACTGCAAACAGCAGCTTCCTCAAAACATTGACATTGCATGCATCACACGTCACTCTCTTCCAGTAGGTGTCCTAGACCGTTTAGCTTTCAGACACACATGCCTTGTGTACAGAACCCTGCCGCAGGCCCATCGAAACCCTTTCGAGGGTGGTGCAGGTAAGACCGGTGGTACCAAGTGGTGCTGGAATCGAGGCTGTCGAACTCTACCATGGTGGAGCATTCCGTGCTCTGGTCGACTTTCGTCACCGCCTGTCTGCAGATTGTCCGAAAGTCCTCGTGCCGGCTGAGCTCAATCGTAAGCTGACCTGCGTCGTGAAAATATTTTGTTGTTTTCGAAACAGTTGTCGAGGGTCGTGTTTCGTCGCCGTACGAGTAACCTAACATGCAATCCCCCCCTATAACGAAGGAACAAGTGCACAAATAAATATTACGACCAATAATATAGCAGACTACAATATTTTTGTGGTTGTGGTTGTGGTTTTTGTTTTGTTGTCTTGACATAAGAAAACCAATTCTGGCCTCCTTCGAACATCTCGAACACCTCCTCTTCTCTTCTCTTCGCAGGCAACGAAACAAAAGCCGTGGTGTCAAGCTATTGTACAGTAGCTCGAGCGTTGAACGTCGGTCTAGGGGGTACTATGGGGCAACTACTCTAAGTTACTGCTGTACTTCATTTGCCCCTACGGCAAGCGGTTTCTTCCAGAACAAAAGGGTGATGCGAACTAGCACGAAGAGAGGACCCAGTGCTTTCAGTGTACCAGTACATCCATAAGAGTTTGCTTTTGTACAAGTACCACCTGGGAAAAGGTGTTGAGAAGCACGACAACCGCTAGACCACCAGTCGGCGCTGACTGATGGTCTAGTGGTCATCTTACTTTTCAACAAAAAAATAATTAGGCTAGACTCGTCTGATGCCCGAGGATCGAATCTCCCCTAGCCCCTAGAGCATGTTGTGCCTAATCGATAAAGTTACAACTTTGCTACTCTCAATCTCAGTGATTAAGCCATACACCCAAGTGATCCAGGCGGGTGCAAAATGAGCTCTGAGCATATCTTTGACTAGATAAAGTTACACCATTAGACTAGTCAGCGCTGACTAGTCTAGACTAAAGGTGTAACTTTATCGATTAGTGCCCTATCTGCGACGCAACATCGCTGCTCGAACCGTTCCGGTTCTGCCGTCAATTCCTCGACGACCTCGCCCTCCGCGACCCCCTTGCTTGTGGAATTCACCCGCTCCTCCGTGCACGACTGTGTTCAGGGCACGGCCGTCGCTGCCCGAATCACCATCATGGGTGGTTACTTTCCACCGAGAACTTGACCAGCATGGTAGATTCTTCGCCATTTCTGCGAGATGTTCAAAATTCGGGTTGCTGCCAGCTCGTTGCGAATCAATCACAAGAGCAGCCTCGTAGGTACCGTAGACTTTTATCTGGGAGTGAATCGATTAACGCATGAGTCTTCCTGGCTTCGACTTCTTTGTCGCCAAGATCGTCCAGCTCGATGCAGATGCGGCGGAACTCCTGAACAACCCGAGCTGGAAGCTGGAAGCTAGAAGCTGGACGGGTTTTCCAGGAGTTACGCCGCATCTACATATGTCGACGATCTTGGCGACAAAGTCGAAGACTTATGGATTCACTCCAAGATGCACTCTACGGCGCCTTCAAGGATGCTCTTGTGATTGATTCGCAACGAGCACGCAGCAACCCGAATGGATCTCGCAGAATAGGCAGGGAAGGGCGCACAAGCGCACAAACAACAATGCGCTCCCAAGTTGCTTTTGGGCGACGGTTTCATTTCGATTACCACGAGAAGGAGAGTAGACTGGAGAAAAAGGACGGCTACTGCTGTACACTCTCGTGCGACCGTATCTAAATCATCCATGACATGAATTTTCCTGGTGCAATTGGGTCGTAGCAATAGCAGGGACGCACCTGGTCGAAACGTTCTCGCCCAAACAATACCACCGCAGTCAGACACTTGCCCGACTACCGGACCGTGGGTGATTCCAGACCGTCGCAGGATGACAAGCTCGCGAAGCTCCACCGCCACCATCTCTCTCTCACGGCACTTCGCTACACGTTGTCGAAGATACTCCAAATCGTTGTCGCGCTGCTCTTTGCGAGCCTGGACAGCCGCGGGATTGTTCTGTCGAAGGTATTCTCCAAGAAAAACTAGAGGGTTGAATCCATAGTCGAACGTGTACTCCAAGAGCTTGTCGTCGTGGGCATCATCGTCCTCGTCATTTTCGTCGTCGTCGACGTCGTCTTCCCTGGGCAATGACCCCACGTCTGCTACGGCTACCGATTCCGGCTCGACGGACACCTCTGTCTTCGCGTCCTCTTCTTGGTCATTATTGCTGTCGTTGTCGTTATCGCTACCGCCGGGCGTACAGGGGCCCTCCTCCGTTATCTTGTTCGGGTCCGGCATCGGCGTTCGGCCGTGCGGGGGGTCGAGCACCCCAAGCTTGGCCGCCTCTTTCAACACCGCTTGGAAGCCGGCGTTGAGTATTGGTGCAATATAAGCAAGATCCAGGGTAGTACTGCTGCCTCCGCTGGTACTGGCATTTCCATCTTTTCTCGAGACAGAGATATCGCGGTCAGCAGTGGGTCCGGTTTCTAGTAAAGTGGTGGTCATGGTACTCGTTGTGGCAGCAACAGCGACTGACTGTACCACCGACAGCTTGATTATGGATGCCGAGCATCGTGTGGTGTCTTCGGGGGTGACGTGAAATATTCCGGAAATCATGCTTGTATGTGCGCACTGTCCACACGGCACAGGGTAGTTGAGTTTGTTTCCTGTTCTTGTAGTACATGCAGCATGCACCATGGTGGTTTTGCGACCTCGCCATCTATTTTTGTACTATCGTGTTGTCTTTAGACTTTGTAGACAACTACAACTTATGCTTGTTCTACTACTGTACAGTACAGCAATGGCAAAGAACTCGCTCGCCTGCACAAGCCCGTGCAGCTCTTGTTATTTACTGTAAACTACTGGTGTGTATGTAATCGACATCGCCCTCTTTAGAACTCCTGTCTCGGTGGTCTATCTGCTGGTATGAGAGAGTAAGACGGTACGTTCCTGGTAAAATAATGGTCCGGGGGTAGCCCCGGCCTCAACTGAAGCCCTTTTCCTTTTTGCCAGCGGGTTCATAGCAGGAAGGGCCATCTCACGATGTGTTCCTGATAGGTAAAGAGGATAACCGAGTTGTGGATTTGACGTGTCCATTGCTAAATTTACTGTGTCTAGAGCCTATTATAAGATCTACATGTGTGTCTAAACATTTTGCTATCAAGCACAGAAAGCGCCTTGGAAATCTTGTGGCAGATAGAAACTAATAATCCTAACCCTAAGAACTTGAGCATCATTTGTGCGCTCGGTTAACCCTCCTAGTAATGGAAGCCCAGGTGGGGAAACTTTTGGGGCACAGCACTCAAATACCCATTTACCGCACCATAGTCACCCTGGGCTCCGCGGTGTGAAACGCATGTGAGAACCTTGGGTCTATCATGCTTGGCTTGCGCGGTACGCTGTGTGAAATGCTGTGGAATGCCTCTCCTCGGCCTCTGACTTGCTGTACACCATCTCCCAAGCCGCGTGCCCCCTAGGTCGTAAAACTGCACTGGTACTGGAAACATTTGCTGACTTGGCTTCAGTATCAAAAGTTTCCCCACATCTTTTGGGGATACTGAAGCCAAGTTGCCATTTGTCTGGCAAGGAGCTTAGATTATTTGGAGGGACTGCGGCCCCTCGACCAATGGCAAACATTTTTGAAACTTTACTTTTTTGCGGAGGGACTGGGTACTAGCAGGATTAAAAACCCTAGAAAAAAAGTTAATCGGCCATTCGTAGCATGACCCTAGTAATAAAGACCCTGCCTTTGGCCAAACCCAGTGGTTCTTAAGTGCGTGCGCGTTCTGTACAAGTACTACACCATCGTCGCTTTTGGTTCGGCGAGAACAATTCGTTTGTGGGAGTGCTTACCATTCACCTAGGCGTGCGTCACGGTTCTTGGCGAGCACGACATATCAACTGTTTTGACTTTCGTGCCAGCCTACGCGAAAACGGGTGGGCGTTTTACACGTGAAGTCGAGAAAAAAGGTACACGCGCGTGGTCGGTCTTGAATGTCACGGCAGTAACAAGACAAGTCGATTGTATTGACCAATGGCAATTTGACGAGAACGAACGAGCCTGGGCACGAACGTCCCTGAGCAATAACCAACCCCCACGCTGACAGCGAGTCCTTGAGCGACCCGCTCCATCCCCAAAGCTGCAGCAGCTCTCTTGTCGGCACGACCTCGACCGATGACCTATTATGACCATGGCCAGATTCTCTGACGCCCTCAAGCAAAACAACGCTCCGTGAAAGCGCAACACAAAGCGCCACTACCCAGTATTTCATGCAACATTGGCGGACTTCGCGATCGTTGTATCTTCATCTTGCACCGCGTGGCTTTCGCCCCCCTCCATTCTCAACCCCGCTCCCGGCGTTCTTGATAGTAGTTCGACGAATTTTTCGACTTCTCGCGCTAGCTCCGCCAACTGCAATGGTCCAGACACACCAGAGATGGACCACCAGTTGTCGTACTTCACAAAGAACACGCCTTCGTAGCTGTTCGATTCGCCGTGACCTCTACCACCGTCGTGGTAAGCCCCACGCGAGAGTGGCATGGACACTTGCTCGAGCTGCTCCCAATTTGTTTCGTGTCGTATACTCCCTCCCTCACGAGAATATACAAGAGCGGAGTGAAGCGGGACGAGCGCATCTAACAACTCTTTTCTCGCCTGAGATCTCAGATCCAATCCCGCTTGTGACAGAATAGGCTCGATGCACGTAAGCACGTCCACCAAGCGCGTCAACGCATCGAACAGATGGAGCCTTTCCCCATCGCCTCCTTTTTCGCCGTTTTCTGCCATCTCCTTCAAGCTTCTTCCACTGCTGCTATTGCTGCTGCTCTGGTAGCCTAGCCGTGGACGTTTGCCCAGCCGGTCGTCCCGCTGAACCGTGCCATCTCCCAAAGCGATGCGAAGATTTGTGGCCAGGAGAGCAGTGCAGCGGCACACGGCCGCCACTGCCGTCGCTGAGAGCAGCTCAATGTTGCACCCTGCCAAGGCCCCGGAAGTTCGGAGCCGGAGACAGGTCTTCCCTGCACTCCAGCGCAGGAGCCTTCCAATAGCCGAAACAAGGACAGGCGCACCCACCTGAAACTCATCGGGGTCTTTCTCTGAAGGCAGAAGACCAAGACCAGCCCCACTTTCCTGGTCACGGGACAACGAACGCAGAGCATTCTCCAGGGAGCACTCCACCATGAAAGGGTTCCAGGATTGCCCCACTAGGTCGGCAGACTGTAGCACTCCAGAGTATGACTCCCAGAGGGCTTGGATAGCCCCGTGCGCGGCGGCCGCAAGAGTTGGACCGCCGTGACATGCGATGCCTTGCAGGGCGAGCTGCAACGCCAGGACCTCCTGACCATTGAAGAACCCAGTTTGAGCCGCGCCCTCGACACAGCGCACGGCCAGCACCTGGAGCAACGACCTGCGCACCTTGCGCCGCGGTATCGACGGTACAGTTCTTGCTTCCGGTAACTTCGTTCTGTTGTGTTGTTTGATCCTTCCTCCCCCTTCCACGAAACATGGTCCGCTGCATCCCGAAGATAACACTTCCCCGAGCACCTGGAAGGGGGGAACGAGTAGGGAATGGCCCGAACCTCCACCAAAGCCGTCACATGTCGATTCCAAGGCGTTCGAAACAACACAAACCTGAAGGAAGGCAGCGAGAACATCGGGAGCGTGGTCCAACCAGCCCGTCAACCGCTCTGTCGCCACCGCAGTGGATGCCAACATTTCCGAAAGAGCAGCGCAGGACTCTTGGAGAGCGAGAACTAGCCCTTGGTTGGTTTTTCGCAGAAGGAAGGAGTCCCTGCCGACAAGAACCAGCAACGCACCAAGCAGATTCAGCACCGACAACAGAGCTTTGAACGTGCTGTCTCCGCCGTCGCCAAATGAACCTTGGCCTCGCCTCTGGCGAAGCAACCCTTGAAGCAAACCTCCACAGGCACGAGCAAGCGGTATTTCTGGAGGCTCCTGGCACGACGCGAACCCAGTGCGCGCACGTACGTCCCGATCGATGGTAGTGTAATAGCCATACGTGCACCGCGCGTGTAGGAAGGCTGACGCTATCTGGGACACACAAGACGCGCACTCGAGCTTGGAGGCCAGGTAGTTGGTGTTGCCTCTGTCGCTATGCCGCGATACCACCGGTGACAACGCCGCCGACAACCCCTCGAGGGTTTCAGGAATTATCGTAGCGAGAGCGCTAGCAAGCTCTTGCTCCAAATCCATGGGCCCGTTGGGGTGGGAGTCTGAATCGAAGGCTAGAGACAACAAGGTATCTGGCGACATCAGAAGTACACACGCCAATCGATAGATGACGGCGTCGGACTGTGAGTGATGCGGCGAATCCTTTCCAGCTTCTACCCTCCAGCGACGGAGGGTAGCCCCCAATATGCCTTTCAACGCCACTCGTTCACTGCAACCAGCGACGAGATCGGCAATGTCGTCATCGGTAGCACCTTGTCGTTCGCAAAAGGCACCAAACTCGGTCAGGGCTCGTTTGACCCGGGCAAGCGGTGCCGCGACTAACCAGTCGGAGACAAACGCTTCGCAGCCTGCCAGAAGGGCAAACGATATGGCCGATGCGGACAGTGGGATCAAGGAGAGGGCTACCTCTTCGACCGAAAACCGAGCAAGCAAGTCCTTGACTGCTGCCGACAGGTCCTCGCCCAACCTAGAGGACAGCTCCCCACCGCGGCCTCCATCGATCTTGTCACCCTCCACCAGTATGATATGAGAGAACAGATTGAGGCAAAATACCGCCTCCGGCACGGTCTTGATGTAGCGGAGTAGGGTCACCGCCGAGTCGATTCTGCATCCCACATGAGGGTGCAGCACGCCTAAGAAGGAAGGGCTAACGCTCACGAGTAATACCTGTCGAACGACGAAGACAACGCGAGAGGCAAGGGAATATAATGTGCAGGAACCGCAAGCGTTGACATAGTAGAAGTAATTGCTATTGTGACTATAGGCTAGTACAACGATATTGCTGCGATTCTTGCGAGGCGGCAAGAATTTGACCACCAGCAAGGTTTACATGCGAGGTTGTTCGTAGTGCCTGGACCCGTTGGATATTGAACGAAAACGACCCGATCAAACGCGATTCTACAAAGGCGATTGGAAGTTGTAAGCCAGAGGTCCCGTGCGGACACGTACCATTTGCTTCGCCTCTACTCGGTTGTACCGTCGTCGGTATCACCACTGGAAGATTACGACGACCACATGACGAGACATGGCGTTTTCTGCCGATACTCTCGGCGTATCCTTCGCCCGTCGGCATAAATAAAAGCGATTTTTCTTTCGTTGGGTCCTGTTTGCTATTTTCAAGTACCTGCCATTGTCCTCGCAGTGCGTTGCATTCAAGCAAAGTGGTATGCCGACAATTCCGGACCGCGGGCTACTGATTCAACCAACGACTAACATGGCAAGGATTTCCGCGTTGGTGATTCAGTCATATAAGTAAGTTGTTCGCTTCCCTACACAATGATATATCTTCCAAGCTGTAGGGCGCCCCACATGCCTCGGCAACAACGTGCAAAAAGATTCATCGTGCATCTCCAAGAAAAGACATGCGGAACTCACCACTAGCTTGCACAAATCGCCGTTGTCTGCTCTCTTGCCAAGCTGAGACATGACGAAGTGATCCAGAGGCATATGCACTTCCTCCCCGCTGCTGACGCCCCTCGTGGTCCACGACTGCAGCATCAAGCGCACCGTCTCTCCGAACGTCGAACCCCTGTCACCGCATTCCATTTCGTGAGATGGGCGGCCGGCTCCGTGGGCACACACCCCGTTGACCCAGCCCTGCGCGTGCAGCAAGCTCTGCAGCACCTCCATCAGCAGGGCGCAGGTCGTCGCACCGTGTGCATCCACAACGTCCGAAGACCCCTCGGAAGACCGCGAGGGATGAGTGGTGGTACCGCCGGAAGATCTGTCCCCCCCACACCGCGCGTAGAGATTCAGCATCCAGGAGACAACGTCTGCCTCCACAACCATCTTCAGGATGGTCCCCAAGCACGAAGCAGGTATGCTGACTTCGCCGGGCGCAATAGAATATTCCTGTTCGCCACCACCGACCGCACCACCACTAGCACGGCTACCACCACTGCCTGGAAATCCAACGCAGTCACGATCTAGCTCCTGGGTGTTTACGAAGGACGGCCGCACATTAAAGAGCTGCCAAGACCCCATCGTTCCGTTCTTGCTGGTTCTACCACCGCTGGCTGCCGCTTCCTCTCGCCGCCGCTTGTGGAACAGCACCGCTGAGGTGGCGTCAACGGCGGCCCCTAAGCAAGACAACCACGCGACGTCGTGGGCGAGATTCTCGGACCGGGCGATCAGGTTACACTGGTAAGACAGGGTGCGCTCGTATGAGCCGAAGACAAGGTCCGCCAGACTGACGCTCTCCTCGCCGCGGGTACCTCTCCTTCCGCCGCCGCCGAAGCGATTCGCCGATGCCTGGCACGACATTCCTCCGACAGTGCTCCCCTGCGATGAAACCCACTCCTCCGCCGTGTGCAACAGACTCTCGTAGACCCGCGCGCACTGGAGAACAAGACCGCCATCGTCGTGACCCTCTTGCTGGCCTGGCCACGACCGGCCGCCCCCGGACTTATCGCACATTCCTTCCCCCGGACTTAGCATATGCGCTTGCTGATGCTGCCGCTGCTGCTTCTGGGAGTCCAGGCAAGCGGCACACTCGAGGTCCTCTTCTAAATGCTCTAGTAACGCCCTTACCGCGTCCAAAAAGTTGCCGCGATCCTAGAAAGGTTAATGGACGGGGAAGGATAGTCTGTGCCGGCGTTTCGTAGATGATAACATTAAACGCGCATCGTAACCGCTTTTCTTGGCATATGTAAACTTTGACTTTATGGCGTGGTGCTGCCGTGGCCAGTATCCTCTGTTGACGAACGATTTGCCTCAAGGGGTACACACCCTGCGGATCGGACGTTTCATCTGCCAAGTGTGTCCGCCGGATAAACAGCATAGACAAGATAGTACAAACTCTCTACACGGGAAACAACTATCTGAACGCCAAGTTGCCAAGGAGGTTTGGCGATTGCACCTTGGACAGCGATATATCACCAGATGCGATGAGACTCAAGACATCGGCCGCCAACCCGATCGCTCGAGTCTTGTTCGGCAGGTCGGAATGGGGCGAAACTGCTGCCGTCGCAAGGAGCTCCTCGACGACCCCCCCTGACGAAGGTACCGTGACAAGGGCTTGCAAGAGGAGACGGGAAGACAAGGCAACCACTGTCGCCTGCAGCAGTTCGTACGGCGCGGGTGGAGCGTTGGGAAAACGTGGAGAGGATAAGCCGCAAGTCACCATATACATGCTTGAATCAGAGTAAGAAATCAAAGTAAAATTGTTCAACACACCTGTCGCTTACGCACTCTGGATAGCCCTGCACGTCATGACTGCAGTTTTGTGCTTGTAACATGGTTCCTCATGAACCCCCGCCGTTGTTGGAACTAAACGGAACCCCGAGCTACCTCAAAAACAAAATATCACCCGACGAGGTAAAAGCAAAAGCTGGTGCCCACGCACCTCATCGTCGCTGCGACTGCCGCCGGCTCGATCGCAGGGTTCTGGACCACACGCCGTCCCACCTCTGAAAGCGTCTAGCAGGATCGGCGCGGCAAATTTCATGCAGAAATTGTCGGCATGGAAGAACTTCACTGGCGACGAAGCGAACGCGTCTGCGGCTTCGAGATAGTGCCTCGTGGAGCCTTCTCGCTCGGACTTGATCGCCTCGAACAAGAAGTCTGACAGGAGAAGAGACAGTCAATTTACAGAAGTTCAGCAGCAGCAGCAGCAGCAGCAGCAGCAGTGTGTCATCCGCCCGAAATACTCAACACGAGCTTCTGCCTGCGATGTATTGCCATTCACCGAGCCATTGTTCAGGTTGTATTGACTTGCAGGTCTCAAGCGCTACCTCTTATGTAGCTTGGACATGATACACGATCCTTTACTAGGCTACACGGTGGTGCATCACAATGCTTGCACCAACGTGAAACCCAAACAAGCCTTGGGTTGGAAACATGTCGACTAACGGCCCGACCCGAGAACATCAAAACCAAGTGAAGCGTGGCTGCCATCTCAGTTCGCTCCAACAAAATGAACAGGAAGGCTTACCGGTCGATCCCGCCGCTAGCATAATTTCTCGGAAGAAAAGGCTACTCCCGTTCCTACGGCTGCCCACAGCGGCGTTTTCGTGCGCTAGTTCGGAATCTTCGCCGAACGGAACGTCACTGCAGAGCGAAGTAATCAGCCGCGCTGTGGCCGAGCGCACCCGATACGACGACGACATCAACAGGGTCTTCAGCGTGCTGCACAGAACTCCACCGGCAAAAGGTTGCTTGCTGGTTTCGCCGCCACCACCAGTCGACAGTACCTCGCGCGGCGCGGCTTCACGTACGCCTTCGAACAATTCGGCCAGCACGTCTGGTACCCCTGTTGACGCAAGCACCAAAGATAACAAGCAGGAAAATGTCACTACTTGTCATCCTTTGGCATGCGGACCGCAGAGCTGTTCTTCCCGTAGTGACATATATGATATTCGGCAATCTCACGTGCGTAAGTTCAATGAGGGTGTACGTTCCCCCTCTTCATGTCCTCCGACCACTAACAAAAGGAGAGGAGATATATGCTCGCCGGCGTGCAAGCAGAATGATGAGGTCAAAACGTGCAAATCTACTGCTTGATTGTCGTTCGGCAATGTCTACAACCAATTGCGCTGTCCCTCTCGATGACTAATGACTCTCAAAGACAAGGACGGAACGACGCAGGCCACGTACTGTCCTTGCCTTCCTCACAACGCTATTTAAGACCACGTTGGAAAAAGAAAGAATCGAATGCTGGAGAAAAAATAAAAATCAAGAAAATAATCCCCGGGGCGTGCGAGAGTAGAAAAAAAGGCCGCCATCGCCATGATACTTCTAAATCATTGTTCCAGGGCCCACTCCCATCTCAGAAATAACCAGCAGGGTACCTCTACATCGCGGAGTCGGGGCAAACGAAGTGGCACTCGCTGGTGCCTATTCCCGGTTGGGAATTTATCTGACAGAGTGCGGCACGCTGTGCACAAGATCTATGGGCGCTCTCACCATCACGATTGGACGACCACCCGGGCACCCCCTTCTCCGTGCGTTGCCGGCAGTACCTCGCGACCGTGGCGAGGTATGCGATGCCGTGCAGCTGGAGGAGTTCATCGGAAGACGACCGTCGGGCCAGAAGTCGAGGAAGGGCCAGCATAATGCTCACGAAGGGGTCGCCCCCAGGGGGAGGAGGCATCAACGGGCCCTGCGTTTATTAAAGGTATGGTGCATTGTCTTGAAGGTGCACCCGTTACGTCGGAGCATGCGAACCAAGCGCACGCACGTCTTGTTTCTTAACCGTAGCGAACCAAGCGCACGCACGTCTTGTTTCTTAACCGTAGCGTTAAGTAAATGAAGAGATTAGAGTCTTCCCTCGCCGCACGATTGAGAGGATGTACGAGGCACGAACAGTTCGGCAAGGCCGAGTGTCAGCAATATCACACAACGCGTGTTCACACCACCAGAATGTGCAGAGATCAGGATGACCTTTAATCACCCTTCATAAATATTCCTTGGCCAACTGTAGTTGACTCAACGCGCGGTATCTCGGAGGGCAGTGGCACGTGTGATCTGATATCCCTGAAACCCATGCTCGCCTGTGGCGCGATGCCAGCACCCATGCATATTGTCGTGCAGCAATCGAGTAGCTCCAAGGCGACGAAAAGCACGTCTGACTTGGTGTGATCCGAGCAAGATGTGGACAACACTTGCGCAGCCAAAAACGCTCCGAAGCCTCGGAGCTCTTCCCCCTCATCGCTGGTTTCAACCCCGCTGCCACCATGACTACGGACAGTCCCCTGGCCGCTTCGATCCCCGATCGCACGAGCTTGTTGTTGTCTTTGCCCGTGACCATCGCGACGTCCGAAGCAAGAGTTCCCGAGGGTGGCGGCCAGAGCACGGTCGTGGGAGGCGTTCGCCAGGAGCTTACCGACCAGGTAAAGGTGGCTGGACGCGCGAGGAAGTCCCAGAGACACGGTACTGGAGATGAGTGAGGTTAGGACGGCCACAGGATTAGGGAGTTCCTCATTGAGCGCCTAGAAAAAGGGCGTGAGCGGAGGGGCGGGGCAGGCAGGAAGGGTGACCGGCGACGACGTTTCAAAAAGGTGTGTGGTTGGTAGCGGCACGTGTGGATGTGTTCGAATCGGTACGAGGGAGGGGAGGGGATGTAATGAGGTGCGGAGTGCGAAGCGCTACCGTTCCTTTCCCTCCGTCCCAGGACGGCAAAAACAGGCTCTAAATATTGGCCAGTACCAACGTGATGCAAGGGCCCAACGTTTAATTTCCGGGGAGCCAAAATAACCAAGGCTCCTCTCGGGAATTTTGCCGCGGTGCTTTCCCGCGGGATTTCCACGGGAACGGTAATTGGTAACGTTACCGTGATAATTCCCCGTTACCGTACCCATCCGAATCGTTACCGAGCAAATGGCCTTCTCCCATTCCCATCCAAATCGTTACCAAGGACGTGAAATCCCGTTGTTCCCAGCCAACCAATTACCGTGCAAATGTCGAAATCCCGTGGCTTTTGGTTACCACCCAAGNTTCCCCGTTACCGTACCCATCCGAATCGTTACCGAGCAAATGGCCTTCTCCCATTCCCATCCAAATCGTTACCAAGGACGTGAAATCCCGTTGTTCCCAGCCAACCAATTACCGTGCAAATGTCGAAATCCCGTGGCTTTTGGTTACCACCCAAGCAATTACCGGCGAGATATAGAAATCCCGGTACCGTGCGGCAACGTCACATGTTTTACCGTACACATAGCTGACGGGGTGGACCACAAACCTGCGGTACTATCCACGGCGGGTTCGGTACTTCACATCGTCTCCCTCTCTTTTTTGCTCTTCCGTTTTTGTTATCTCTCTTCTATCGATCCATAAAACGAAAGGAGAACCTTTTTTTTTGTGTCTTGAGTCTTTCAATATTGGTTTTGAGTATTGCCGTAGTGTGGTGTATTCTTTGTTGGTTGTGTTTGAACTGCTTGCCTGAGATGTGACGCAGATACGGTACACTATGCTTGTGGTTGAGCTCGATATGCGTGTACGTGGTTGAGGTGTCGCTCTGGACGTACTGATGTAGTTCGTTTGTTTTATCCTTTGTCTTTTGCCTCGTCTTTCGCTATCTCGGCCGCGAGATTTTTACCTGTAGTCTCAAAAACAATTGAAAAACGAAATGCGATACGTTCCATTCGTGTGTTTCTCGTGTTCTTTGTAGGACGCGCTGTTTGGGTGTCACGCGCACTAAAAAACAAGCGCTTTGTGCGCGTTTCCATCCTACGTTACCGTGCATTACCGTGGTGGATTACCGTGGTGGCCCGTTACCGCGGCATTACCGTGGTGCCGAGTTACCACCCAACTATTTCCGCGCATTCCCGTGGTGGCTAGTTCCCGTGCGGGAGTTACCGTGCTGGGCGGTTATCACCCAAATATTGCCGTGCATTTACCGTAGTGGCCAGTTACCACCCAAACGTTACCATGATGGCCAGTTCCCACCCAAATATTACCGTGTATTACCGTGTCGGCTGATTCCCGTACCAATCGTTACCGAATTGAGAAATCGTTTCCGAGAGGAGCCTTGAAAATAACCCACCTTTGGGAGCAGAACGAGATCTATAGGGCACCGATCGACGATCTGTTGGCATACAAGGAGAGAGAAAAAAGTGCACTCTTCGTCATACCGGTTTGGTCGTGCTTCGGCGAGAGATGGACGTGCTTCACATGCACTTGTGCCAAACAATCGCAGGAGATTCCTCACCCTGTCCCCTGGGAGGTCAGGAAGGAAAGCAGGATTTCAAAAGTCAAGCGCGCGCGATTCAAACCAGGAGAAGAAACAGAAGTAGCATGCTGCTGACAAGTCTCGCACATCCACAGAATCACACCCACCCACCGTGGTTCAATCCCTTCATAGGTATGAGCACAGCAGTAAAAACAAATCTTGTACCCGCTCTCTGGCTAAACAACAGGAAGAGTCTTAGCGGTTCTATTGGCCGTTGGAAAAGTCGATGGGTGAAGATAGGATAGATTGAGGTCTTACCTACAGCGGCCACAACCGCAGCGGAGAGAGAAGTCGAGGCGGTTGGTGCTGTGGATGCAGCTGTCACGTGGGACTTAGAACGAAATAGGGATGACGTATTTCGCTGGATTGCCATAGGGCGGGGGGTAAGGGAAGCAAACAAACGACGCAACCTCCAGCAAAAGCGAAACATGAGAGGGACTGAGATATTGACAAACGGTCCATGCGAGAGAACGAACTGGCTCGGTTGGAACTGCTGCGCTCCTGCCACTGTCCACTGTCCACCGGCTTTCCACACCGCGCTGCCCGATGGGTTCTATCTAGTGTTTTCGTGTCTTCCACTATGATTGGCCCGCGGAAGTGCTGTTGGGTGCCGATCGGTACTGCTGTAGCATCGCGTGTGTCACGGCGTGTGTCTGCGTTCCTCCGCCGTCCGTTGGTGTAACATTTGACACCAGTGGGAGCGGATGCACAGCAGTCTTGAAGATCCGCTCGATATATTCCGGATACGTATTTATGAAGTGCGGAGGAAGTCTCCATCACACACAGCATCGCAAATAAATATTACAGCAGGTAATGAGCCGACCACGTGACTCATTCCTCCTCCCTATCTAAATCGTATCGGGTGACAATCACATCCTACATATACGACGTTCGTTCGCGTTTCATGGTGGTTCCCCAGGCAACACGTACTGTATGAACAAAGAGTCGTTGACATCTTCTAAACAAAAGTAAAAATGACAGATATGGAGGTCTTATTTTTCGGCTCAGCTATGGGGAAAGCTTTGTTGTGGCAGGAAAGGCGTCGAGCTCCATGGTTCGATTTTAACTCCTGCACAAAGACTTCATGCTGAACGTCCGCGGCGTTCTCTTACGTATAGCACCTCCCTCCGCACCTATCATGCCCGCAGACTATGGAATATTGTTACCGCTGCGTACAAGCAGGCCAGCGGGTCGCTCACCAACATGATATCTGTAGCTGCTTGCACCACCTCCGCATCGTCGCTGCCGATCCCGTTCAGCAGCATGGGCAGGCACGCGTCGATGCCGCCGTTGCGAAGCGACTGTGGTTCATGCACCGCAAGAATGCACCGGATGCCGTCCAAAAGAGCCAGCCTGCGAAAATTTGGAGCGCTGTTGTACCTGGAACGAGACAGCAAGAAGAGGAGACAAGGATGTGGATGGCGAATCAAGGACGGATGTCAGGGGTTGGCTAGGCGACTAAAGAGGTATTGAAGCCACCCAGCTCGGTATCGTTTGTGACGAGAAATCTCTCAACTACTGCTGCAGTATCGCATTCAAATTCAAAAATGCGGCATGAGAACAGCAAGTGTACAGCAGCAGACTAATGCAGTGTAGCGTTCAAATGCTTTATTATCTTCACAAACACACCCAAGTCTTTCCGGTGGAAAGTAGGGCAGACCCGAGACGTCGTAAATGGGCGCCATGAGATGGCACAAATCAGATGATTTGTGGATCTGCCTCTGGGAAGATTAGATACCTGTCCGAAGCACAATGCACACAAAAGAGCGTCCCGTGTGACCCGGAGAACACCGCAGAGTGGAGAAGAGCGTCGTGATCTGAGTTGAGTACATGATCTAGCACGATGGGCACCGTGCTGGCTGTTGCCATCGTTTTGGGGCTGATTTGCAGACGCCGATAGGATTCGTTGACCTGCTTCCTCTACCGCCTCTCCTGCTGCCTGTCTGCTCGCGTTGGTTGCGAGCTTGGGATACCCCACAACACGGTGCCCCCCCCCCCCCCCCCCCCCCCCCCCCCCCCCCCCCCCCCCCCCCCCCCCCCCCCCCCCCCCCCC
>CACKRE030003228.1:143987-155004 GCA_902602495.3 Ectocarpus sp. CCAP 1310/34
CCCCGTTAACTTTGACAGTCCCGCCACTCAGCTCCGCGCTTGGGTGTCTCTCTCTCCGCTCGCCACTCCCCATTCTCTCGGTCAGGACAGCGATGCTTGCACATTGTGCCCAGCTCCTTGCCCTGTCGAGCCTGCTATCGTTGCCTTCCTTGATCGAAGCATTTCTAGGTCCTGCACCACGAGCCCGATCGCTTTCAACAGGCCGAGACAGGACCCCAGTAGCATCATGTGTCGTCATGTCTGACCAACAGCAGCAGTCAAACTGCCGTAGCAGCCGATTGCTCACAGACGCTCCCGCCACCCTGATCAGTGAAGCAGGCCGAGAAGCAAGGGGTCGACCAGGTGGGGTGGACTTCTGGTTTATCGATTTCGGATCTGAGGGAAAACAGGGTGCTGCTGTAGACTCATGATTTCTCCGAGCAACATCCACGACATGTAGTTTATCTGCTACGCGCAAGCTGTGCATGCTCACCCTGGAAGAGGTTGCTGGTTTGCCGGCCCGTTGTAGGAGCACTGACAACTGCTGACTGCTGTCGCTTTGGACTCGATCATTCTGTGATTTGCGCACCCTTCCGGGCCTTGATGTTGGCGGGGTGGGAGGTCAGCAAGTTTTTTAACGAGCTGCCAACCTATTTCGGCTCGACCGCCTGTTGCTCTTGCCTTGTTGCCGTTATGTTTTACAACTTCGTTTCCATTCGCTACGAACCAAGGCTACTAAGCTCCATTCTATTGCGTGTGTAGATCAGTCCGTGCATGCACTGGCCCTCTGAAAGTACCACGACCCTAAGAAGCTAGAGATCGAGACCTCCGAGAATCGCATGACTCAATGGCTTCAGCCGCGGGGGACCGTTCCACTTGAGGAACACACCACCAATAAATCAACGCGCGTGTCGCAAAACGAAGGCGGCGTGCGAAGGCAGAAACACTCGCTCCGAGATGTACCTGGAAGACAAACTCCAGTGGTTATTACCTTTGTAACAACTGGGTCCAAACGTGGACGAACCGCTGAGTCGTCCTGGTCCCGAAACAGATGACGACGCTACGCGAGCGTTGTTGTTCTGTTGGGGACACAGACTTGTGACTAGCGCCCCACAAGGAGCATACGAACTGTCCATCTACAGTTGACGCACGTGTGTGTGTTCTCTGGATACCGTTGTTGCTAAACCACGAAGGAGTTGACCTTGTCTGCGCGCGCACACCCTAGCTCTCATTTCGCGCTTGCTCCCCACACCTACTTCACGCACGGGTGCACAAAAATAACTTCCCCAGACCAAGGACTGGAAGACATCGTTCCCCTGGTCGCAGCCTTAGAGGCAGCCTGCAAGGGGATATCGATGCTGGTGCGGCGAGCAGCAATAGCGGGAGCCACGGGTGTCGCTTCAGGAGGCGGCCAAAACGCGGGAGGAGATGAGCAGAAAAAGTTGGACGTCGTTTCGAACGACCTCCTGAAGGGTTTCTTGGCGAGGTCGGGGGTCGTGCGAGTGCTGGCCAGTGAGGAGGTGTGTGTCCTCCTTCGCTTGCTGGGTGGGATTGTATTGCACGGCAAAGGCGAAACGCTGGTCTTGTCGCAAGACACAGAAACATTGTGGAACTGCGTAGGCTGAGGCGCATGCATGAACAATATTTGTCCGGAAGCGTAGGTTATGCAGTACCCACGAACGTAAATTTATCCCTCGAGAACATACAAAAGATACATAATGCCAACAGTTCTGGCGCTTCTCTTGCGCTAGGAGTTTTGTGGAGCGTCTCCTCGGACTTTCCAGCTCAAGGGTAGTCGAAATGGGGCGTGGAATGCGTGTTTTGTTTAGGCTGTTGTTGTAGGCCATGCTTAGTATAGAGCAAGGGATATCGCAGCAGAGCCTCGCAGCACGAGTACCAACATGAATTAAATACCATTTCACAAATCGAGAAAGACACGACGTTCGCGATGCCCTTCCAATCTACGCAATCCTCACAAAGAACAGATTATCTCAATCAGTCGAGCATCCGGGTGTTTCTGCTTTGTTTAGAAGTTGACCGAGACGCGCGTTCCACCTCTGTTGCTATTTCTGATTCTGTCATGGCTCACGTTCAACCCCCGAACTCGAAACTCGTCGGTGTTTCAGGAGGACGAGCCTGTAGTGGTGGAAGGCAACGACGACGCGAGATATGTAGTCGTGTTCGATCCCTTAGATGGTTCTTCGAATATCGACGCTTCAATTCCTACCGGTAAGGTTCGTCTTTTTATATGTTCTTTCTGGTATGTTTGGTGGATGTCCTCTCGCTTCTGTTGCATTTGCGTTCGTATACTTGTATACTTGCCCGGCCTGCTTACCCCGGGGGGTGAGGTGATGGCCGAAACCCATACGTTTTCTTGTTGCTCGATTTCACTTGTTCACTGGCCTATGGTCGTGTCAAGCTGCCTTGACCTGGGTAGCCTGCGCGGTACGGTTTGGAAACAATACACCCCTCGTCGACGTCTGTGACTTCCTTCCCCGGTCCCTTGCCCCGACTATGCACGACGGCGCTGGTGGTATCTGCGATCCCAGGCACTATATTTGGGGTCTTTCTAGCGGACTCAAGCAAGAGCGCGCGGGAAAATGCTCTCCAGCCTGGCAACAAGCTGGTGGCCGGGGGTTATTGTCTATACTCGTCGTCCACGGTGAGCGTTAGATTATTCTCACATCCACCCCGCTCCATGCTCTATACTTACACGCGCATTTGCGCCGCGGTGTCTTGATGCGTGCGGTTCAAGTGCGAGGGCGAAGCCAAAAGGGAACTCTCTCTCTCTGATGTTTACATAGCGCTGCGGGATGGTGCGGTGTTTAACGAGAGCAAAGTCTTGTGTGGTGGTGGATGTCGCCGAGCCTAAACTTTTGACCTTATGTATGTCTTTCAGCTTGTATGGCCGGGAAGCTCTGACGACAAGTGTCTACCCATCTAGTGTGGGCCGGAAAAGTCTGTTCTCTCCGTCCAGTAAAAAAAACACACTTTTGTGTGTCCCTCGACTTTGCATGGTTCGAAATCGCACCCTGCTATCCAAATTCTGTCGTATGCATCGTTATGTGAATAAATGCTGCCGTTTTCGTGAACGCTTCCTTTGCAACCCTCACGGCGTACCATCTGCACGGGGTTCGCGCATACCTGTGCGTGCGTCGCTCTCCACGTTGGGGGGGTGTCGCCTTTGCAGGTGATGGTCATCAGCCTTGGGGCAGGCACGCATGTGTTCCAGCTCGACAGAGATTTGGGCGAGTTCGTGCTCACGAAGCACAGCATCAAGATGCCGGCCAGAGGTATGTACATATCTAGCGGGGGGAAGACTGCGTGCAGGGTTTTGGGGCGGGTAGAATAGAGCGCTTATTGAGTACCGTGGGGTCTGATATTGTTAAACTCAGTCCACTGACACATGCGGAGAATGCAGGATGACGCTAATCGAAGGTAGTGGTATGCACGAATCTGTCACAACCTTGGTGTCAGAGGAGTTGCAGTACAAAATACGACCGACGCTGTCTCGCTCGACGTGGTACTTGTCTTGTTCCTTCCTGGTTAACAAGCCGCCTTGCGATGTCCCACTTGGCAAAGGGATGCAAGCGTCTTGAGGAATGTGCAACGACCCACCACCCCTCCCCCGTCCTCTCGAGGACGCGTGGTCAATGGTCTAACCGTTCAGGCGTGCAAACATGAGTACACCCCCCCCGCCCCCCCCGCCCTTCCTGGCCACTGAAGCACCCTCCTCGATTCTACGCCGCCCCACCACGCCCGATCCCCTTCCCCCTCCTGTCTAAACGCCACACGAAACCCCTCACGTAGGCCGAAGCTACTCGTTGAATGAGGCGCGAGAGCCGGACTGGCCGGATGGGCTGAAGCAGTACATCTCGGACATGAAGACGGGCGCCGGGCAGAGCGGGGAAAGGTACAACCTGGTGTACGTGTGCTCTCTCGTCGCCGACGTCCACTACACGCTGTTCGAGGGAGGCGTCGCCATGAACCCAAGGTAACCTTTGCGGTCAAGTAACTGCATTGCGCGACCTCTGAGGAACAGCACAAAACTACACGCCTTTACGCGTCGTATATTGGTACCATGTCCCTCATGGCGGTGGTCGTTTGAAGAGTGTGGGGGCAGGCAGATGCGCGAGCGAAGTGGAGCGAGCCACGCAAGAACGCGGTGAAACGGTAGATGGCTGTTTGCAGTCTCGAGACATCGCAGCCGGGGGGAAGGGAGTCTCCTGCATGCAAGAGGTTCCTGGTGTTGTTGTTAGCACGGCATGGACTATACGTTCGTTGCCGTGCTTCTAGCTGTTCTGACACCAGATTCCCGCCGCGAAACGACGTCGCTCACGTACTGTCCCGCTCGTAGGAGCCATCTTCGGCTCGTTTACGAAGGGAACCCGATGGGTTGGGTGGTCGAGCAGGCCGGAGGACGGGCTTCCACCGGCGTCGCAGCGATGCTGGATAAAGAGGTCAGTCCTTAGCACGGCACCTGTATTCTGTTTTCATCACGCTTTCTTCTTGTTTGCGTACGCTGCCCGCGGTGTCTGCAAGGTCGCACAATGTGCGGTGGGCGTGAGATGCCCGCGGCGAGTACATAAACGTGGACGGTGTCGCTTACTACGTAGTAATGCCCATCTAAGCTCTTATGTGCCGCATGCCAACACTTTGCGAGTGGCTCAACTACCAACTATTCTTCTCGGAGGGGAGGCATCATTCTTTTGTACGCCTTGTGCGCTGCTTCGTACTTCTTTGTTAAAATTGTCTGTCTCTGCCCAGCCTTCTGATATTCACGAGCGAATCCCGACGTTCTTGGGGTCGGAGGATGACATCATGGAGCTCGAGAGATACGGTGATGTTCAGCAGCTTGGGAACAAAAAATACGCCGCCTGAAAATAAAGTTCAGCAGCTGGAGAACAAACAATACGCCGCCTGGAATCCAGTCCGACGTCTCGGATTGGCTTTATCCTCGCCATTCGGCTTCGGGAGTGGCATGAGCATAGAGCACCAGGGGAAAGTCCTGCGAGGCGCACAGCTTAGAAGAAGAGGGCTCCAGGTTGAAAATGCGGGCGTTTTTGGCGCGGTGGCGGAGCGCTCTTGTAGAATACGGTTGCGCTTACTTGAGAGTAAGACTTTCTGTGGAATGCACCGACTAGTCGGATGCTTGTAGAATATGGTTAGCTGTGAGAGAGGAATAGTGTGCAGGTTCGTTGGGAGTGGTGCTGGTGATTCTCGGACAGAAGAACGCCATCCCACGCGCGTCTGGGGATTGTTCAATATCACAACATGAGTTGTGTCGGTGGGAAGATATGTGATGCAGCATACGTCTTCATGTCAGTAGCGCCGGTGAGCTCGTGCGGCCGCACGTTTCATTCAAAGGACCATTTTGACAGATATGCATCAATCGCTACACGTTTGCACGTTAGACGCGCTCTCGCTGCAGTCTAGTCTAGACTACGCTTGCATTATTTCAAAGAATTGTTGCCAGAAGTTCCGAGTTGGTTCTCTTTTCCATGACACGGTATATTGCGTACGCGGGATCACCGCGTTGTTGGGTATTTTTTCGCGCGCGGGGGGGGAGGTTGACGTACTTGAAGCACAGAGGCAAGTTCCTTGAGAAAATTGCCGTCTTTCCGAGGAGTCATCTGAACGCAACAGCCAAATTGATCTAGACTGTCTATTTCAATCAGATTGCCTTTTTTGCCTCTCAAGCCGTTTCGAAGATGCTGCACGCTTGTTCATACTACGCGCTGAAGAACATGTTACCTACATAACAAGCGATTCGATTGGTGGAGAACCCGACCCTCTTGATGCCGAGCCGCTTGGCCGCCCGAGTGGTGCAGCCTGAGTGCTGATGTTCGTGGTGTGCTGGGGCAGAACTCCGTATTATTCCGCACTCACACCCCACAGCAGCTACATGCACCTGGATGCTGCTTCACCTCGTTTTCATGCGGATTTATGCAGAGCACACTGCATGAGTACAGTAGCTTACTTTCGGTACTCCGGAGTATTACAGAGGAGCTTGTGGGTTCGAGTGAGCAATACGTGCCGGACAGCAGTGAGCGTGGGCGCGGATGTGCGGATAGGCGATTATTGTGCCCCAATATATCCCAACCTCTACTACATCTTAGTCTCAATCGCGGGCCCCCTGTGGCGGAGGACTTCACACTTTGCTTTACAGCAGTGCACTCTTGCACGTTCCGTGCGTGAGAGAGGGGAAGTGGACTGCAATGAGCATGAACCAGTATGGAAATTCGAGCCAGCCCCAGCGTGGCCCTGCACAACAACCGCCACCATCCCAATCCAACCCTGCCGGTGGGAGCTACTTCGTTGATCAAAAGAAGGGGGAAATCAATGAGCTGAAGCAGGTGTGTGATCGAAGCAATACTCCCCCGCCGTACTTGTTGCGTTGCTGGTTGCAACAAGGACGGCATTAGCGGCTGTAGTAGCAGTGATTCAATCCTGCCTCGGTACATGGGCTTGTCTGTATCGGTCTGTTGTTGTGTTGAGCTCCAATCGCAGCTGTGCAAGCATCACGGCTCGACCGGCGACACGACACGCAGCAAGCACCACGGCTCGACCGGCAACACGACACACAGTCAATGTTACCAAGAAGCGTTTGTTTGCCTCGTGGAACATAGTCCTCATGAATCTCCTGTACTGAATGGCCTGCTGCCCAATTGATTCACGGCGGTGGACACAGCTTCAACAACACCGTGGCAGACACTGCTACTGTTGTTTGGCCTGGGAGGTTGTCCACCTGCTCATGGTTCAACAGTTTAGTTGCTGGCACTGCCGCAGCTGGAGCATGCTGCTGCTTGAAATCTCTCCGCCTCCTGCCGCCGAAGAACTCGATTTTAGGGCGAACCATCAGCCTCAAGAGTTGAATTAAAAGTTTGAAAATATTTTTGTGGTCGTTGGTGTGCGGCGTCAAGGTAACTGAGTGAATGATTGATCGAGACCTCGAACCCCGTGTCTGCACGCGGTTTGACTGGGGCCCCTCCCGCCCTTTCCGCCCAAACCCTCAATACTTGGTCTTGCGCGACCGTGCACAGCTGCTGCGCGCCGTCAGCGTGGACAGAGACCCCAAGAAGAAGCGAGAGGTCATCAAAAAGGTAAATACGTCCAACAAAGGAGTGGAATGCATCGGACCATTATACTCACGTGCCCAATCGCGCCTGTATTTGGGCGGTGAGCAACCGATCAAGTAGCGAGCGCGTGGCGCCTGATGTTCCGCTTACGAATGCTATGTAGAGGAGCCACGGGCGTGGGGTACAGAGTGGAGGTTTTGGAATCCCCGATCTGTCCGCCGGGAGAGTGTTCTCGCTCGTCCAACCCTTACACCCCCCCCCTCCCCCCTCTCTCCTTGAAAAGGTAATCGCCTACATGACGCTGGGTATAGACGTGAGCCGGCTGTTCACGGAGATGATGCTGGCGATCGAGACGCGCGACCTGGTGGTAAAGAAGATGGTGTACCTGTACCTCTGCACCTACGCCAGGCAGAAGCCAGACCTGGCCATCATGTGCATCAACACCCTGCAGCGAGATTGGTACGTGACAACATTGCGACTTATCATACAGTACTTCATCAACGCAACCCCTTTGCCCCAACTATCGGCCTTGCGTACCCGCCTTTTGCCACATCTGTATTCACGCGCGTGCAGCGGTAATAGGGGGGTAGGGGGGGGTCCGCAGTTTTTGCCGGGAGGACAGGGGAGTGGGAGCAGCACGAAAGGTGTGCTGAGGCTTGGGGAGAGCCTCCGCTGCGTTTGGATGGGCGCGAGCAGCTGAGAAAACCCTCGTGTAGTTCATATCCGCGGTGCTTAAGATTTTGCTCATCGTGGGTCAATACGTACATGACGCGAGAGCCTCAACATCAAGCATTTTCAATAGCATGACCGATTCCTTCATTGATCAGCGTTATATTTCCCTGGGAGTTACAGCCCCGAAGAGCCGCGTTACGACAGTGAAGCGGTACGAAAGGGGAAAACTACAAACTACTACCCGTATACCGTTCTCCATGAAGCCGAACCCACGAGAAAGACAGCAATTAAACCACCTCTCGACACCGGTACATGCACTGAATTGTGTCGAGACTTGAGGCTCCAGCACTAGTACATGTGTACCTCCCCTATCCCCTCCAACGCCAACTGCGCACCCCCCGTCACTACCACCTTCAGCAACAACCAAGACCCAATGGTTCGCGGCCTGGCTCTGCGGTCTCTGTGCTCCCTGAGGCTTCCGGCGATGGTGGAGTACATCTCCGACCCCCTCAAGGCCAGCCTAACGGACGCCAACTCGTACGTGCGGAAGACGGGGGTGATGGCCATCCTTAAGATGTGGCACCTGTGGCCCCAGGCGGTGGAAGACGGCGCCATGGTAGATACGCTGTACAACATGCTGCAGGACAGCGATGCGCAGGTGATCTCATGAATGGGGCCGAAATTTTTCACGACGACGGTTTGGAGCCTTTTTGTTCGGGGAGGTTCGGGAGAGGGTTTACCTCGTTTCGTCGGGTATTGTTCTTGTAGTCGTTGCTGTCAACATATGCTCCATGCACAACTTTAGGCTTGATGCTATGATCTGGACGGTGAAAGAGCGGAGTCACTTGTATAAGTGTCGCTGTCTGCTGCCTACAACGAACGTGTGCGTGCCTCTGTGGAGCCTTTTGTTACAGCCAGGAAACGTGTTTCTGTCCTTCAGGGTTCTCCAGCAGTCTTTCCCACGCATACGTTTGACCCGCACTCGACTATTGACACTACGTACTTGTGCGTTTTGTGCGCATGAGCGGTTCCTGCCCGCCCCTCGATGACAAAGATGACAACTTTTGTTTTTCTAGGTGGTGGCGAACTGCGTGGTGGTGTTGAACGAGATCATGGCGGACGCGGGGGGGATGGCGACGAACACGGCCATCGTGCACCACCTCCTGGGGAGACTGGAAGACTTCAACGAGTGGGGGGTGTGCCACATCCTCGCCTTGGTGTCCAGGTTAGTCTAGTCTTGACCTATTTTGCTTTCTCTCTGTTGACCAGAACGCGAGTCTTGTTTTTGTGTTGTTGGCGTATTGAATTTATGGTAGAGGGTAGCGTTGGTCAGAGTGAGACGGCCAATTTGGCGCGCGAACACGGGAAGCGTCGTGTGGGGTGAAGACTGCTATTCGGGGTGATTGGTTGTCCTTCTGTCCGTCTCTTGCCCCAGAGCGCGACTTTACGGGGTATTGTAAGGAGCCTGCGTGCCGCTTGACAACGACGGCCTGCATCGAGACTAATTTGGGTGCAAGGGGGTCGGCCACATATTCGGTGAGCGGAAGGGGTGTAACAAACACGCTGTTCCTTGTTGACGGGAATGCGAAAGAGTCATGTCCATTGAATGCTCACCGGCTTGACAAGCAACGAGTGACCCCCTCTTCCGCCGCTTCATGCTATGCTGGCAGGCACGAGCCTGCTGATGAAGACGAGACCTTCGAAATCATGAACCTCGTGGACCCTGTGCTGCGCACGAGTAATAGCGGTGCCGTTCTAGCCGCGGTGAACTGCTTCCTCGTATTGACCAAAAACATGCCGGACATGCGATATCAGGTGCCGCTGCTGATGCTCTGCTGCGGTAATATGGTGTCATCATAGCTCACGAAGATAGCGATATCAGGTGTCGCCGCTGATGCTCTGCTGCGGTAGATGGTATAATCATAGCTCGCGAAGGTAGCACACGAGGACGCCAGTCGTTGAGCGGCATTTTTTTTTTTCTGTTTATTTTTTCTTGAGGCGACGGTTTGTTGCCTCGTCGGGAGTTCTGCTTGTTTGTGTTGAAAGGAAGCATTGACCTCATTGGTGCCTTGAGGATATCACCACTTACCTCATTCTGTGCTGAGCAACAAGGCCGATGGTTTCAGGTGTGCGAAGCGTTTCTGGCTGCCTCTGTGTACCCTTACGGCAAGAATAGCTTTTCGCAATGACTTTTGTGTGGAGTTATATGCTCGCCAGCCTGTCGCTCTTCCGAGTCTCGCGTTTGGCCCACAGGACAGCACAATTGGCGGCGTTTCGGTATTTTACGTGGGGGGGTGAGAGGGCGATCGTACGAGACTAAGAAATATCCTTCGTAGAAAGCACGTGGCGAATACACAGCATGGGTACCAAAGAGGACTCTCGAATGTGTCGCTTGACCGTTTCGCCGGGGGAGCTCTTCACATGCCACAACCTAGCCTAGCCACGTCCAGGTCACGATCGACACCGCGATAGAAATCGACATGTACCCATTCGACGATGACGTCACACAAGATGACGTCACATGATGACGTCACACGATGATGCCGCCGTCTCGCACTCCTCGCACACGACCCCGGACCCGCGCGCAGGTCTACGAGCGCACGAAAGCGCCGCTGCTGACGTTGATGGCGGGAGGGTCTTCGGAGACGGTGTACTGCATCCTCAAGCACCTGGAGGGGATGCTGCCCCGCTGCCCCGGCGTTTTCGACGACGAGTACCGGCAGTTTTTTACCAGGTGGGACATTTTTATGTGTCCGCGAGGGTGCCGAAAGTTGCTCGGTGTTGGTGTGGGTTGAGGTCTTCGTAGGAAGGGCGCCTTAGGAAACCTATGGTATGACACTATGATGGTTCTGATAGAGAGCGTCAAGTACGAGCTATTTCATTGTGTTCTCGTCTGTGGTCCCCCTTCTCATCACAGCAGCACCACTCTCGAGGAGGAGAACGAAGACTGAAAACACAGCTCTCCAACCGACCCCGAAGGCCCACCCCCACCCTATCGTCGCTTTTCTGCACACATCGCCACCAGGTACAACGAGCCCACGGGGGTCAAGTACGCCAAGGTGCGCTGCCTGGCACTGCTGGCGGACTCGACTACGGCCGAGGCCATCATCGCCGAGCTAGGGGAGTACGCCGGAGACATGGACCACCTGCTCGCCCGGCAGGCCATGCGGGCCGTCGGGAAGATCTGCCTCCGTCTGCCTGGGTCTGCCGCTGCCGCGATCGAGCGGCTGATCGACCTCATGGGGATGGATGTGAGCGTGGGGGATTTGGTGTGTGTGTGTGGGGGG
>CACKRE030003228.1:182687-201806 GCA_902602495.3 Ectocarpus sp. CCAP 1310/34
ACCCCGCACAACATGATCTACTCGACCACCATTATGGTTACCGCCAAAAAAAAAAAAAACGGAGGTAAAAAAAAAAACGGTAACCTGGTTGCCGAGTTCACGAAGTGAATTGGCTTGTTTTACAACGTCTTTGCCAAGCGACGAAAACCCAACCCCGATGGCAAACACCGGGGGGGGCAAACACCGGGGGGGGCGGCTTGTTTTACAACGTCGTTGCCAAGCGACGAAAACCCAACCCCGATGGCAAACACCGAGGGGGGACAGCACAAAACCTTGTCGTAGGCCTTGTGTGACCAAGATCCAGGCCGAAAACTCTCCGTCGTCGATGCGCGCCCGGGCCCGCATTCCGTCGTGGAATTGGCGGATGACGGCGATCATCTCCTCAGGAATCCTGGCCCTGGCCAGGACCTTCCACAGCATCTTTCGGTCCACCGAATCACACGCCTTCTTCAGGTCGACGAAGCACATGTAGAGTGGTATTTTCCTTGTCCGCCTCAACTCCTGGAGTCGGCGCACGACGAACAGCATGTCAATGGTAGATTGCCCAGGTCGAAAACCGCATTGTTCCTCCGGGAGGATGTTTTGGGTTTCGCAGAAGGCGCTTAGCCGGTTGGTGACGATCTTGATGGGGACCTTGCCTGCGTGAGATCGTAGCGAGATCCCCCTGAAGTTGTTGCAGTTGGACCGGTCACCCTTCTTGTACAACACCTTGATGGTTGTGTCCTTCCCCTCTTTGGGGGATCTATCCTCCGTTCCACACCTCAAGGAGGATGCCACGGAGGTGCTCCAGGACGATGCATTTCTCGTCGTCGACGTCGATATTGAGCAAGTCTGCAGGGAGGGAGTCATTGCCGGGTGCCTTCCAGTTCTGCAGTCCTTTCGTTGCCCGTTCCACCTCCTCGAGGTCTGGCACCGCTCCCAAGCGTCGAGTGGCACGTGTCGCCGGTCGCTGCGTCACTTGTTCGATAATGTCTGGGTTCAGGGTGGGGGACTTGGTGTTGAGGAGGGTGCCGAAGAATCTCGCCCATCGCTGGAGGATGTCGTTCTTTCTCCGGAGCAGCCCGCCATTCTCGTCCGCAACGGGCTGCTGTCCTCCCGCTTGTCTCCCACTGAGCCCCACTGATCTCATGAGGTGTTGGTAGAGGCCTCGCATATCGCGGTCCTTGTAGATCGCTTCGAGTCCCGTCACATATCTGTCCAGGTGGGCATATATGCCCGTTTCGACTGCTGCTGCCACTCCCTTACACGCTGCTTTGAGGGCCCTCCACGATGTTGTGTTCAACTTGTCCTTCATCGCTCGGCGCGCTTCCCGCCGTTTGGTGGGGGCCTCCTCCAATGCGGCTCTTGTCTCAGGGGTCTCACACCATTCCTGCGTGCGTCGTCTCCGCGGTTCCTCGGGTAGTATCGCCCTCGCCGCTTCGAGGAGGGCATTGGCCAACTCGGTCGCCTTCTCCGGGATGGTGGTCGCTCGTTCGCCCGGCTGTTAGTCGAGGTTGAGGAACCGCGTAGTCACGTCCCATCGCTTTGCTTCGACCTGCAGTTCCCGTCGGTCGAACTGCTTCTGTTTCGGTTCTGCTCGGTTGTGGGCAAGCCTGCCACCGAGGTTGACGGTGGCTATCACCATGTTGTGGTCTGAGTCCGCCTTGACTGGGTATACGGGCTGGGGGATGACAACCATGTTAGACACTCGGCCGCGGTGTGCCTGCCGCGTTAGAATGTAGTCGAGGCGCCAGCGGTCGGTCCCTGACGCACCGTTGTAGGTGTGCCATATTCCACCCTTGCTTGTCTCGAAGAACGTGGTCGCGAGTGCGAGCTTGTTTTCCGCTGCGAAGGTCAGCAGTAGTCTGCCCTTCTCGTTTAGCTCATCACGCCCGTGTATCCCCATGACGCCCTCATGCTCCGCATCCATCCTCTCTCCCGTCCGAGCATTGGCGTCCATGAGGATATGCACGCTCTCTCTGGAGGGAATCTTCTGCACGAGACTGTCAAGTTTTCCCCAGAGCTCTGTCTTGCTGTCAGCAGCAGCGACCTCGGTCGGGGCGTACGCAGCAACGAAGTTGACAGCTCCACGGCGGTCCGTCATCTCAAACCTCATGGCCATGAGGCGGTCATCGACATAGTTCGTGGTGAATGTTGAAGTCTTGCACAGTGTCTCGTTAACGGCGATTCCCACACGATGGATATTACGCTTCTCCGTACCACAGCAGAACACTCGGAAACCCGCTGCTGCGAACTCCGTTTGACCTGGCCTCCTGGTCTCCTACAGCCCTACCACCGATACATCTTGCTGCGCTGCCTTGTGTAGGATGCTGAAGGCTCGCCCGTACCCATTCTTCCCGTTTACAGCCAGCGTCCGCACATTCCAGGTTGCTACCCTCAGAAGTCGACCCTGCTGTCTCTCTCGGGCGGTGCGTGCTGCTCTCTTAGCCAGCCTACGCTTCGCCCGTCCCCTCCTTTTCCTCCTTCGTGCCCTCTTTTTTTGTCGGTGTTAATTTTTTTTGCGGGCTCTCGGGCTAACGTACAAGTTACCTCCGTGCTTGCCTTTTGTCCCAGCGAGTTGTCTTATCCCGGAGCAGTGCGGCCCTCCAGCGCTGGACCCTCTCCTTTCCCCTCTCTGGTGCATACCCCCACGGTGGTCACCGTGTTCTCTGCTGCTGCATGTCCCCGGTGTCCAAGCCGAGGCGTCTGGATTCAGTCTCATTTGCAGCTACTCAAGTCGGCTAGGTAGCGAGCTACCTCGATCTTACGACAGCGGCAGTTTCCGGCCGCCAAACTCGGGATCCCCTTCTGATCAGTGCTAGGGACTGTGTATCCGTCTTTGTTGGGTATTTCGAGGTCTAAGTCCACTTACGGACCTCGGCCCACCAGCAGGGAGGGGGGCAGGCCGGGGGAAGAGCATTCGTGCGAGTGTGTAAATACCAACCCGGAGGAAACAAACCTTACAGCTACCATGCAACATAGCAGCAATAAGTACCTGTTCGCCTGCCGCGCTGCTGGCCGCTCATTCATTCCACCGACACCGGCCCGCGTGTCGAGTACAACACTTGAATACTGTCGGCAATGGTCATGATTACGCCATGCTTCGCTCCGTTGCCTTGTGTCTAGAACCGATTCCGTGTCAGGCGGTGTAGACACTTAAGCAGTACAAGAGGGATTTAAGTACATGAAAAATGCTTGCTGTTCGCTCTGGGACATTTCTCCCTGCCACACGCCATTTCAGACGCATATTTTGGTCTCCCTGTCCCGGCTGACCTACAGCAGTGCCGCCTAGAGGTAACAACCGACCCCCCTCCCCATTTTAACTTCGTCACAACATTCACGTTCTGCTGCAACCTGGCTGGTCCCTCGCGTTCTTCACCGATACCTCCCCTCCCTGCTTCCCCTCCGTGTTTGCCATGTAGATCCAGCGAAAGGAATCCGCGTACGAAGCTGGGGCACCGAACGCGCCGGCTCCCGGCACTCGCGACCTCCCGTGGGCGGAGAAAACGGGCAACTTGTTTCAGCTCGGCGCTGTATTGGGGTGTGCGGCAGTGCGCTACGGCTGGGATAGGGGTGCCAGGAGAGTCGAGCTCCTGGCGATTCGCGACAACGACAAGCAGCACAGCAGGTGGGACATTGGGGCACTGCTGCAGTCGAGCTTTTGCCAAGCCTGTGTTTTGGTTGGAGCCTGGGAATGTACGCGGTAGTAGCTTCTCTGCGGTGTTGACGTAGAAGTGACTTGGCGGTTTGGATCACATTCCGCGTTCGCTTGGTGTAATGTGTAAGTTGTCTGTTTTGTCTTTTGATGGAGTTTGAGTCTTCCGATAAAACCTCCGAGGTCTTTTGACGAATGGACGAAGCTTAGCTCTCATCATCGTCAGTAAATAGATGTGAACAAACCCCGCCGAGATAGCCTGCTCCCTCCGCTGCTCACCGGCCAATATCAACCGCCCGCAACCTACATCAAACCGCAACCCTCTGGGCCCCCGCTGGTGGCATTGGTCCCGTCCAACAGACTGGTACGTTATTACCGGATAGCTGGCTTCAAAGCGGAGCGCAGCGTCGGGGAGGACCTCGGTAGCCTGAGAGACAGATTGACTTGGGGGGCGGAGGGCACTCTTATGGTGGCATCGGCGGATGACTTCATGCGGCGGTGGACGCCCCTCATGCAGGAGACCAACGCCAGCGACGAGGGATAGGAGGCGGCGGCGGCGGCGGTGGCAGCGGCAGCCGAAGTAGAGAAGCTGGAGACTTGGCCCAGCGAGTTGAGAAGATACTAGTGTTAGGTTCAGATACTAGTGTGGGGTTTAGAAGCGGAAATCAGAAACCATTTGACAAATAGTCGGCGCTGACGTTTCTCATGGTTCTACATATTTCGGGAGAGGTTGTAGCACAACAGGAAAGTGGTTTGTGCCTTTAGAAGTAAAGAACACCTTCTGACATTCACATTGTATCGCAGCTTGCCTCGTGCAACCGTGCTGGTCCTCTCCGAGATTTTTTGTTGAGGTGGTATGCGCTGCTGCTGGTGTGAGAAGGAGGTGGATAATCATGATGTGGTAAATGCACGAAGAATGCTGATTATGCTTTTTGGTGTCATCATGGCATATTTACCAATGGTGGTCCCGAAGCTGACCTGCGAAAAATGGTATTTTCTACAAACCAACAAACAACAGAAAACAACACGCATGCCGCAACATAACGCGCAAGACGCCCCTTTCTGTCAGACGAAGCTTTGTCTACCGTTTCTATTGCCACCTATGTATGCCTCTAGCGACCTTACGGTCTCTCAAAACGGCGGCGACAAAATTGACACACACAAACAAAAATGTACAAGAGACGAGATCGGACGCGAACACATACTATGCCGCCAGTGAAATTCCCTGAAGGCGAAGGTTGTCGAAGTCCCTCTATTCGAGCGCGCGAAAAAAAATGAAATAAATGTGTAACCGCCAAACGCGGAGTAAGCACAGCCTCCGCGGCGCAGGTGACAGAACAAAAGTGTGCCCCGACCCTGTCGTTTGCAGGCTAATCCCGGCCTCGAACTAAATGGGTAATCCCGTTGTAGATTTGAATTTGATGGCAGGTATACACCTATATGCACGCGCCAGTTGTTCGAGGTCGAAGTTATTGTGTAATGGATGCATACTTATGAATGAGTGTGTTCCGACGAGGAAAGAGAGAGTCATCAATCATCAACTTGTGTGCGTGCGACATGCAGTGGAATAAACTCCGAGTAAGATTGCAGCGGTGTGACCCGAACCTCTCGTTGGCAGGCAAAATTGGTCTACACACAGTTATTCCAGCGTCGAGGGACTCGTCAATCCAGCTGTAGGTTGGGCGGGGCTTCAATTTGGTGGAGGATGGGTAACGTGTGACTCCAATTCATCGAGATCGGAGCAATTCGGTGCGGAAAGAACCTACTGCATGCTCGTGTTTCGTGCTTGAGGCGGCCGGTAAGCGACCCATAAAACCCTTCACCCAGGAGGTTCCAATCAAGCTCAAACTTGGTGAGGGCGTCGAAAGTGGTTCAGGACGCCCGGTGGTCTGATCCCTTGCGCCTCTGGCATTCGGTTAAAAAAATGCGTGGTTCGGAGCTTCGGACTGAAGGTTCTGTGAGACCTCTAGAGACCGTAACGGTCTCCTACAGGAAAAGCATTGATTTTGGGATGTGTGCTTCTTTTGGAGATGCGGGCGATGCACGGCAGATTTTCCCGACGTTGGCTTCCGCGCAACTCCCCTGTCTCAAATGACCCCAACATTCCTTGCCCACGTGGTACATACCCACGACATGGGTAGGGCCCGCCCTTGTAGCCGTACTTGTCGAGCCGGCCATATCCGGGGCAGGGAAGAGGGGGAACGGACCATCCCCTTCGCTTGGTCGCACCGCAACAGAAGTAGGAGTTTTCCGTAGAGTAGGCTCCGCAGACTGGGTTCAGCCCAGTCTTAACGCGTGCCGTGGACGCGCTCCTGTTTGACGGGCAAACAGGAGGGGAAAAAACTACAACGGTCTAAATTCTAAGCTCCCGCCACCACCCCAGCAAGAGAACAAACGGTGGGCAATACCGCCGCATACTAAATATTAATTTAGGAGCGGGAACCGTCCAGAAGCAACTTTTGTGAGATCCATACAGGCTGCATTCTCAAACGGCCCCCCCCAAACAAATCACGTCGAGGTGGCGCAATAATCAAGCCAAGACCGCGCGCAACCGCTCGACGGCCTCTACGCACGACTCCCGGGGCGCAAACGCCGACAAACGCAGGAAACCTTCTCCTCCGGGGCCGAAGCCCGCTCCTGGGATGGTCACCACCTGTGGCGGGCAGGAAGGAGGGGGAACAGAGAGACGCGGGCGAGGAGGGAGAGGGTGAGACCGACACAGATGACAGCCAAAATTCTTCTCGCTTGATGGGAGGTCTGTCTCGCGAGACGGCGGTGACCTGGCCCAATGAACAGGGCAGGGTGTACTGCAGCGAACACGAACCGACATGCTTGGCTAGCAAACCTGTTGTGCTGAACCTTATCCGTCACAACGTGGTGGGGTCCAGTTCTACCCAGGGGCGGTGGGTTGCTGACATCTCTTGCGGCGACTCTACCCCTCGTGTCTTGCCATAAATTGTCGAACCCTACAACGAGGCCTCCCTAGACATATTCTATCACCCAGTCAACCGCCACTAGAGGTGCTCGAAAAAAAATCCCTCGGAGCATACGTGCAACAGAGGGACGACATGGCACAGGAGCTTGGGAATGTGCATTTTCGTCTGTATCCGACAAGAAATCGCCCTACTTATCGTGAGTGTGGGGGGTGTACTCATAGTCGTGCATGCCGTAGTCGTTAGACCATTGACCTCGCATCCCTACAAAGCCGGGACGGAGCACGCCGGGTTCTCACCGGACCGTGTGGTGGTGGCAAAAGCAACCTTGCAATATTTGCACAATCTTACTCAGGCTGTCGCCGGATTCATGGCTTTCGTTGTAAATCTCAAGTCTTGCGCACCGAGCCCCACTCTGAATAAAAGCGCGGTTCTGTACCCCTATTCCTCTTCTAAAACACAAAGCTCGTACGACGCACCACAGAGACAAGAGTATCGTCACTCAGCAAAGAGAGATATCGACATTCGAATGTTCAGCTCTTAACCATTTTCGTATGCCATCCTCGTGACTCCCTAAAAGTACGTCTTGACCAACCAAGCACCTGGCCCTGTCCCGTTGACATCGCCAGCTGCAGAAAAAAACGGATGGCACTGGGACGAAGAAGCACCGCGTCACACTACCGCAACGAGGTACGGTACTGTAGTCACTCAGCGAAAAGAGATATCGACATTGAAATGTTCAGCTCTTAACCATTTTCGTATGCCATCCTCGTGACTCTCCATTTCTCAACCCACCACACGTCTAACCCTGTCCTACTGACACCACCGACTGCAGAAAAAAACGGACGGTACTCGGACCATGAAGCACCGCGCCACCCTACTGCCAAGAGGTACTGTAGTCACTCAGCGAAAAGAGATATTGACATTGAAATGTTCAGCTCTTAACCATTTTCGTATGCCACCCGAAGTGTGACCACAGGTTGGAGCAATGACACAAGTGCTGTGAGCGCTGATGTGAATGAAGCGAACACAAGAAAAACGAAAAAACATCGTGACTCTATTTTGGAACCCACCACATGTCTGACCCTGTCATATTAATATCAGCACCTCATACACAAATCATTATTACTCGGACCATGACGCACCCCACCACTCTACCGCCAAGAAGTACCAGTCACTCGGCGAAAAGAGATGTCGACATTGAAATATTTTGCTCTCGACAATTTTCGTATGTCAACTCCTCGTGACTCTTGTGTAAGACGCGAAACTACGCTGCCCCTGCTATCGGCAAAGCGCGACGAGCAGGAACTGTACCAACGTGCGGCGCAAGGAGAGACAAGTTTGGGGACCCCAGTGCCCAAGCGCAACGCGAGCGGTGTTGGGCGGTGAACGCGTTCCATGAATTCTGCCGCGGTTTACGTTTTTGACACACGACTCTCTCTCGCTCAGAAGCCCGCTCTAAGTTCTTCCTCTTCGTGACTCCACAACCGAACGAGTATTGTGCCCTCTGTTGTCTACCTTCACTATTTACGGCCAAACCTCACACTTTGTCAAAAACCTGGTTCAGTCGTGCGGCGGTCTTTTCGCACGGCCGAAATAACAATCAAAGTGAAAAGCAAAAATCCTACACGTTACAGAGGTGCGGGTGAGGCACAAACAAGACGGGGGAACCTGTTGATGTACATACCGATACACTCAACACATCGTTGATTTACTATTGAGCTAGTGTGAAAGCGGTTTCGCCCCACTTTCGACTTCGCAAACACCTTTGCGTATATACACAGGGCTGAGCATCGTGTTCAACGCAAGTATCTGGTGTGTGGAGATTTCAATGACGCCGAGCTCATGACTTTCGGCCGGGTTGAGGTGGGTCCTTTCACGAGACCAGAAAAACTCGCAAGTACGATTTCACTCATGAAACACCAAACAGCCTTTGCATCGGCGAAACTTGACGTGCACGCCTAAAGAAGAGACACCCACCCGCCTGCCTGTGGTGCTGCCTCCTGCCCAACTAGCGTTGCATACGCACACAGCAAGCAACGCAGCAGCGAAACCCATTGTTGCCCCAGCACACCAAGAACCCCGCAACCGCGTCGTGCAAAATCATGCTATAGAGCAAGCGCTAGCAGAGTGCAAGACCAATAGCATCACGACAACAATAATAACAACAGCGAACAGGACCGCAAGACACGCAGTACATACCTGTGCCTTCTCGAGGATCTCGCTGAACACGTCCCAGCTGGCCTTCCCTTCCAAGTCCACGTACACGTAAGGGGCGTCCTTCCCACCGTGAGACTTGAAGCCGCACGACTCGATACCCTGTGACACAGAAAACAGGGTGTGAAAATGTTGTCTTTTTTTCCGAGCTTCATTGTTTTTGAGCGTGTGCGGATGGTTCCGGCAACCGACTGACGATGGACGACCTTGGCGATTGGTAGTCAAAACCGGTGACACTATAATAGGTGCTGGATTAGGGAGGACCATCTGCGGCGAGGACTGTTCCCAAGGGGTATCTATGCGATTCGGAAACGCATGCTACCCACACCAGCTAGCCGGCAACGAACTTGTTTGGCTCAGCAGAGTCCAGTGTACAGCAGCCGGCAACTAAAAAAGCTAAGGCGAAGCCGGCGCCCTCATCCCTTCTCCGTGGCCTGGTGCCCGGCGGGCAACCGAGCCATGCTGACATCTTCTGCTGCTGCTGCCGCTCTCGATGGAGCTGTGCTTGTTCTCCGTTCGATATTTATTGTTTTTGCTTTAACGTCAGACTTACATAAACTCCGAGGTACTATTTTGGGTTTTGTATTGTCCAGGAAAACTTGGCTTCGTAAAGAAAGAGCTTGGCGGTCTAGATCTATGTTATGATTTGCAGAAAAAAACGCTAGCTCCTGAACGCAAACATGTCGAGTCACACTGGGTTGCTAACACAACGTCAAAAAATAGTTTACGTATGTTTAGTGGATGTCGAGGATGAGCAAAGCTGGCGTCTAAGCATATGCCGCGACAGCCTTGGGAGTGCATAGCCGTGCTGTGGACGTGTGACGCTTGGAGGGTCGCCTTGGCCACCTCCAGCTTGAAAACGCCGCCGGATGCAGACATGGCCCTTCCCCCCCGGACCCCACCCTCTCCCTTCGATAACTCCCGCGGTCCACACGCTAGGTCTTCGTTGAATTCGTGCGTCAAGGCTTCCCATGAGTACCTTACATCGTATGCCTATGCCGTACGACCGCTGATGTCAACCCGTTCCGAACGTTTCGCAGGAGGAACACGTGCACTCGTGGTCGTCCACCCTCGACCAAAGCAAAGGCAACAAGAATCAGCAGCGCCATTCGTGTTGGGTCAACACCGATGGCGGTGCTGAATTCTTCGCGCCTTCCTTTTGGATGAGGGTGGGCGACCGCGAGTGTCTGTCAAAGGTCGACACCAGCGGTGATACAGTTAGGGGTGTCAAAGCGGCGGAATTTGGGACCAAATAAAAAATAAACGTCCGGTCCTCCATTCCGCAAAATTTGAGGGGGGCACGCGGATTTGGTTCTTTTTTTGGTTCTTGAGAATCCCGCTGTCAATACTGAATAAACTTTACATCAAGTCAATTTGTTTGTGCAGGCAGCTCTGCGTCCAGACAGCAGCATGGCTCTTCATGCGTTACACATACCTGGACACAGGTCCAATAGAGGTGGCTGTAGGATAGGTTTTCTCTTAAAGTAAAAGGGCGGACGAACAACACCAAAAAACATGTTTTTTTGGGCTATTTGCTCCACGCCCAAGGCGACCTTTGCTCCTCTCGTGAAAGCGACCCTACAGCCCTCTACCTGGGGTTTACAGCTATACCACACAACAAACCGCATCCGAATCGCATCAGCCAACCACGAGATCTACATGTCTGAAAACTGTCCCTCCAGTGGGGCTGCAGCGCCCACACCAGCAGCAGACCCTCCCAAAACTAAAAAATCGAGGTCCGCGCCGTTCGGCAGCAGGAGGCGCGCTGCGCGAAAGCTGAATCGAAACAAAACGAAGTTTGAAGAGAGGACGGGGCAGTGTATGGTTGCCGCGTCAGCAGATGATAACACGCGGCGCGCTATCGAACGCGGCAGCCTCACCGTCGTAGAGAGAACGCTGAAGGAAACGAAGGAGGAGTTGGTCAAAAGTAAGAAAATTGTGGAAGAGAGCCAGGCTCAACCTCGCTGCCGCCGCCGCCGCCGCCGCTGCTGCTGCTGCTGAGGTGTGTCATGAGGCATGTGTTCTAGAGTGGGACCGCGCAATGGTGTTGTGCTGTGCCCCATAGCAGGGCGCAAAGCACACAGGCGAGCCGCGCCCTCGCGCGTGTGCGTCAGAGGGTCTTTTCGGGAGGTTCCGATGGTTCCGTGCAATTTCATTGGTTGGTCGATTTTCCATCAGCAAGATCCGAAGACGCCTTTTCGAATTTTTTCCTGTAGGAAATTTTCCGCTTTGACACCCCTAACAGTAAACGGCATACGATGCAAGATACTTTATGCCAAGCCTTCACGCGCGAATTCAATACGGACCTAGTGTTTTTTTGTTTGTTTTTCTCCCATCATTGGACTTTGTCTTCTGCCCCTCTGGCCCCTATCCTCCACTTCTACTCGCTAGACGTCCCAACCGGGGTCACATAGGAGGGGGGGGGTTGGATCCCCTCCTGCGGTTCATGCCTGAGGTATTTTTATCGCGAGAAGGGTACAGCAATTCCTTCCCTCGCGACGTACGAAGTCGATTATGGTTTACTAACAAACGAGCTTCGCAGCGCGTCGCTTTCATCCTAGACCAGGACTTATTTAGTGAGAAAAAAACTCTCTCTGCCGAGACTCGAACCAATGACCTGGCCCTTAGCAGGCTGCGAGGCTACCCACTAGACCACCGGGGCGACCGGTGTACCAGTGTGTGGACCACGGGACTTATCGCAAGGGGGAGGGTGGGGGGATCCCGGGGGCAAGGGCCATGTCTGTATACAGCGGCGTTTTCAAGCTGGAGGTGGCGAAGGTGACCCTCCAAGCGTCACACGTTCACAGCACGGCTATGCACTCCCAAGGCTGTCGCGGCCCGCGCCAACATCGACTACCACTAATACCCTGCGCGTGCTCAACATCGATGCAGCGTGCCAACGAAAATATGAACAAAACATGTCGACGACGAAAGGTACAGCGTGAAGAAACGAATCACCTCCTTGAGGATCTTGGCGTTCTCGAGGTAGTAGTCCATCAGCTTCTCGATCTCCGCCATACCCTCGTCGTCAAGGCAAGTCATGCCCCCTGACTGCAGACGCCAGAACATCGGCCGAAAGGGAGTACATGACGGGAACACCCCCCCCGCCCCGGCATATCACGGGTACCATTGCACAGAAGGGCATCGTTGCGAAAAAAAGAGCGACAAAGAAAGGGCGAAAACGGAAACCACAAGCAAACAACCGACGACGTCGTCAAGTTCACGAATCACAGGATCGGGCATCCAGTGGTGAAGGTATGCATTTACCCAGCACATGTCCAGAGGGTATGCTGCAGTCGATGCTCTCTCCAGCTACGAGCACGAAACGAGGACAACAGCAACAGCGCAAGACCAGCCACCACGACACCGTCACGCACGCGAGCAGCAAGCACCTCACGGCACTGTCGGTCGTTTTCTCAACACCAACATGTAGCAGCAGCAACAGCACACTTATTGGAACAGCCAACGTCACATTTTCCACGTTGGAGTGCAAGGAGGTGGGTGTGTCTTGCACGGGGAACGATAGAAAGCACCAATACACATGGAGCAAAATCAAAACTACAAGAAATTCTGGAGAATGGCACCACATTTCTGGAAAGATCTTGCGGACCTGACGAACGAACTCAAGATCGAGCCGAAATAGTAGCACGTTGTGTGAAGTTGTGTAGATATCCTCTTGCTTCTCTGGCTCGTGCTGTCCTACCCAACCTACCCAACCAACCGCCTACAGCATCGCTTCAACCAAGGTGTCCGCACAAGGCTAACGGGGCTTGTATGTCTACTAAACACACAGCAGCAGTCAGAGTCAGCGTTGTGCACGAGAACCGCCGCGGCCACTCGCACGAGAAAGGCAACCTGTCACTAATTGCCACGCGGAAGACTCCACGACATGGATAACTATCATAACAACGACAGACAAAACCTCGCGCAAAACACATAAGACGTGGCAGCGACCGAGGATAAACAACAACAGTAGCAAGCGCCTCTGCGCATTACAAACCGGTCGGTTTACAACCTACCCATACATGCAGCAATAGCCTGTACGCACGTATACAACCTAGGCATCCTACGCACACATGCAGTACTTGCCTGTACGATGTTGGAAGCGCCGTTGAAGGCGGTGGTCATGACGCGGTTGAAGTCGTTTCTCACAGGGGTCCCGTCGGAGAACTTGACCTCGTTAGGGATAACCGTCCATCCCAGCCGAGCGCCGGTGAAGCCCGCGTACTTGGAAAAAGAGTTAACCTGATTTGTGTGTTCGATGCAAGAGGAGCAACAACAAAGAATCGCCGGGGTGATTACAGCAGCTAGTTGTGCTTGTTTGGGGTCATGTTCATATCATTCCGTCACTTGATACGTGAGAACCACATGGGACACAACCTTGTGATGCTCATGCAGCCGCCATGAGCCGGGGGCCTTGGCGATCGTGGGGTCCTCACGTACATACCTCGATGCAACAAGTTCTTGATCCCTCGATCTCGAAGATGGACTTGGGCACTCCAGGGGTGCGGATGAAGGGCGCGTACGCCGCGTCGAAGACGACGATGGATCCCTGGTAAGACGCAAAGGAAAGGACAGGCAGAGATGGTATTGCAACAAAAAGTACTACCATCGAATTTTCTAAACATCAACCCACGGATTGGCGGGACGAACTATCACACGAGAGGGACAAAACAGATTCTTACCTTACAAGGTAAGAATAGAAAAAGGACCCTCCCACGCGAGTAACAAGGCAGCAGACGCGGGCATCTTGTTGCAAAACAACAAGCAGCACGTCTGTAGCTACACTGTTCGCGTGGCAGAAGATTGTTGTGAAACATGCCGGGAGTAAATCTCGTATCCCCGAAGTCGCAAGGCCAGCGATCAGTTATCGTACAGTATTGCATTCACCGTCGCTTCTGTGTGCCCCTGTGTACTGCTGTATCCTCGCCTTCCGTGAGGAAAGTTTTTCTTGTCAACATTGCCGTACCTTCGCGTTAGCGTGTGCTACGAGTGCCTCCAGCTGCGCGCGAGTAGCCACGGCACCCGTGGGATTGTTGGGGGAGCAGAAGTAGATCACGTCCGCATGCGGCAGCGCCTGTTCATTTTCGGGAAATAGGGGAGGAGGGTGGGGAAGGGCCGGGGGTCTGTCCCGTCAGCGAGATCAAAGCGAGCAACTTAATGGTTTCCAAATACGGGAATGGAATAAAAATGTGACGAGAATGAGCGGGGGAGAACGAGGACCAGAGAAAAGACGGGGAGGGAAGTCGCGATAAGGCTAGCAAAGCCTTGTATTGATCCATGCTTCAATGGGGGGTGTAGTCAAGGTTTGTACGTTGCATTTTTATGTTTCTGCGAAACTCTATAGATGGCCATTTCACGTCCACTGACCTTGAGGTCAGGAAAGAAGTCGTTGCTCGGCTTGCAAGGCATGTAGACGATGTTGTCGTACTGCATGGTCTCCTCGTTAACCTCACCGGTCTGGCCCACCATCACCGACGTGTCCACATACACCGGGTAGGAAGGGTCCTGCAAGATACAACACAGTACGTACGGGCACGATAGAACGTTGTCACTCAGAGACAGAACAATCATTTGCGGAAAGAAAACAAGACGTCATTCGCGACACAAGTTATCCTGCCGCCAAACACGACCATCTCCAAGAGCAACAAGATCATCTCAGCAGCGGCGGACCGCGAGAGGGAGCGCAAAAAGAAGCTACACACCCATACAATACATTTCCTGTTGAATCAGCAAGCGTATCATATGCAAACATTAGTGCGAAGCATCAAAGTCTCCTTCCGGCACTGATTGAGAAGGCCCCCAACAGCAACAGCAACAGCAACAGCAACAGCAACACCAACATCAACAGAAGTAGCAGCAGCAGCAGCACCAACGACAACAACATCAACAAGCACCACCAACAACAACAAACCATCATCATTTGTGCTTGCCTGTACGGCCGACACAACCCCCGAGCCAAACATCATCTGCAGGCGGCCGATGTCGCACTTAGCGCCGTCGCTGACGAACACCTCGTCGGGCTTGATGAGGCCGTTGTACAGCTTCTCCGAGATCTTCTCGCGGATGTCCGCCTGCGTCGTTTTTTTCGGTTGTGCCGTTTTGGGAAAAAAACGGCTGCGGTTCGGTTCCTGGTGAAGAGATGATTTTAGCATTGCTGGTCGGGCTGTTAGGTTTTGCGTTTGTTGTTGAGGGTTCTATTCTCTTCTGGCGGCATACTATCAACACCGGTGGGACTTAACCCCTTGCGCTCTTTGTAAGATAGGGTAGACAAAAGAAGCAAGACACAGACGCGATATTGACACTCAGCGGCATACCATGCTCTTGCCATGTGCCGTACTGTACAGTACGACTTCTTGCTCCGATCAAGGAACACACAACCCAGGACGTTTCGCGCACGGTCACGTCGGAAAAAATATTGTTTGCTTACCGGCATCGTTTACCGAACTGAAGACCCTTCTCGCTAGCTGGCAGCAGCTGTCTGTTGTCCAGAGTAGGAAGGTTTCTACACAGCCTGTTCTTCCACGCGAGCAAAATGCCTCGAAACTACAGAACAACACTGCTGTTATGGTGGTGGTTTCTCCAATGATGCATCCGCCCTGATTGATTCAACCCAGGCGCCGTTGCCTGTTTGCTGGCTTTATCCTTGCCCGCAACCATGTTCGGAGCACAACAGCAAAACAAATGGGGAGCCCATCAAGTTACTTCAAATCTGCGCACTTGTCTCCTCGAAGAAGAGGTGTTTGTATACATCGAAAGTTTGGGAACTGTTAGGCCCGCCAGCTTTGGGGTAAGGAAGCCACATCCAATACAAAACTTCACATGTATGTATCTCAAGCGATCCACAGCGGTGTCAATAACACAACAGCAGCAGCAGCCTCACCACTAAAAAATACTTTTGCATGGATGACGCAGCTGGCACACGTCCACCGTAACCTGCTCACAGGTCTCGCATCCAAGGACGAAAGTTATCCATCTACATAGTCTTGAACTCTCACACGCTCGGGCAACAACAACCGGATCCAGCACGTGCGTGCATTCTCTCCAAAGTATTGGGGGCGTCGTACATACATGCCTATCTCACTTTTCCCTGTTCCGCGCCGTAGCCGGTGTAGCCTTCCTTAGTGCCGAGGGTCTTGGCCCCCCCGACGAGGCCGCTCAAGATGTGGGGCGGAATCGGCTGTTTCGGGAGAGCGCCAAACACGAGCCAGTGAGAACAGGAGCAGTAAGGAAGGGTTTCATGCCCAATAAGGGGACCCGTAGGCCCCAGGCAGCCCGTGCAGAGAGACTATTATAGTGAATGTGTTCGTTGTGCCAAGGTCACACCACACTCAATAAACGACCACCGACACGCTCATGGCTAACGGCTGTCTACACAAAGTGCCCCCCTCCCCTGTCCCGGAGTCGGTTAGCGACGTCGGCGTGAAACACGTTCACCGCGTGAGCTAGACCAACCAGATGTCACAATCGCCGCTTCTTGTTGCTTGGCAGTTCTTGGCGCACAACCATGCATGATAGCCGGATCAGATCTTTTTGTGCGGGGTTATCGTGTCACGCACTTATGGCACGTAAAGTAGTGTGCAAAGAGGGCAGCACTCCCGAGGCAGTTGCAACACATGCTCTTTTGAAGTGGAGGCACCCATGAGTAGTGAGTGCATCTCCCGTGGCCCCCCTCCTTCCCTGGCCACTGACTCCTCCGCCGCCACTATACGCGAAGGCCTGGGTTTTCTTGCTTAGAAAACAGACTGCTGTTGCAGTAGAGTGTCCTAGCAGAGGCTAGGGCTCAAGAAAAAGAGTTCTATTCAAGCCAAAATATGGATTGCAGAGAGTGAACGAGGCTTATCTTAACGCGGCCATCAGAGAGGTTGATATACGATGTACATGACACGATTGAGGAGAAGGCCGATCTCAAGAGAGTTTCACCTGCCTCGGCCCTTGGTACTTGGCTCGCCCCAATCTTAATCTGCGACCGTACGTAGCCGCTTCACCTACAGGTACAGCCTACATTGTACCTGGGTCGTGTCTCCGATGCCGAGCGAGATGATTGGTCGGCAGTCGGGGTTTGCCTCGAGGTAGGCGTTACGGCGCTTGGCGATGCCAGGGAACAAGTAGCCTGCCTGTTGGTGTGTCAAGTCCGCGGCGGCAAGAACATCAGCAATCAGCAACAACAACGCACCAGCGGCATGTTCGACCGCATCCCGTCAACGCAGGTTTGACTACAGCAGTCGTATGCACGTGTTGTACACAGCCGCACAGAAAGCGCAACGATGCGTGCAGCTGCTTTTTTGGTTTTCGCAGTCCCATTTATCAACCGCCGCTCAGCAGCGTTGACTACCGTACCTTGGATGCTTGTGGGATACACTCGCTGGCTGGCGAAAATACATCGCGACCGCTGTGCTGACCTGCTGCGGCGTACCCTGCGCGACCCTTGGAGACAAACAAGCTGGATATACCACCGAGTAGCTGCTGTACACGCGACAACTATCCATCTGTTTCAAACGATGCTGCCATCTCTGCAAAACCGCCAAGCTATCACGCAACGCCGACTACAGCGGTATCAACGACGACCGAGGCTCCGCTGCCGTCCCAGCCAGCACCGCGGCGAAACATGCACACGCCTTTTCACAAAACGTCAACCATGCAAAAAGCAGAGGATGATGCAAACAGCCTGTATTCCTGCACAGCCAATTATCACCACCCGCAGACTCCGCCACCACCACAAACGGGAGAAACCAACGCAGAGTACACTACCCCACCTTGAGCTTCGCGAAGTTCTCGTTGCGCTTGACTCCCGTGCCGACCTTGTCAGGCGTCGCGACCATGCGAGTCGAAGAAGCGCGTGACCTGCTTCCGCCGGTCGCCGAGCGTGAGGTCGGCACGGGTGCATAGCGCACTTGCTGGGCGATGAACGGCGTCCCCACGAACGCCAGACCAGGGGCCGCCAGCAACGAAAGACACACACCAGAAAACATTGGCGACACCATCGTTTCCTGGCAAGTCGATAGCGCAGAGACTCCCGATCTATTTGCGTGTGTGGCGCGTGTCATGCACAGTGCACTGAGTTGGGGGGCTCCGCGAAATCAGTAGCGATGCGCCGCGCGGTGGCCGGCGGAATGGGAAACTGGAGACCAAGGGACGTTTTCTGTTGGTTGTGGTTGAACGGACTTTCAACTCAACATTTCCGGTTCCACAAACTCGACAGCAGGACCGTAGGTATCCGCATGTACAGCTAGGTAGTATCATGAGTTCCTGATCTCACACGTATACGCCGCCTCGCACCAGCGTACGTGCGAAAGACTTGAGGTTGAGGTGTACATACTGCAGTACCTAACGGCCGTCATACGCATCACGCCCAACTCCCAAAAACACAACAATCTCTATTTAAAATTGAAAGGTAACCAGTAGAATAGACTAGGTGTCTAAGGTTCTTATTATATTATATAGAAATATATTATTACAAGCAATAACGATCGAAGGGTGCACTGCGAACCGGGAGCATTGCATTGGGCAACAAGGAACATTAGCAGGGTCCAACATTTCATAGACCATGCATCATTCTCGCCTCCGTTGAGCTCCGTGGTGTTGTTGCCACTGAAGCTCTCCCGGCAATTCAATTTCACATGATTACAAGCAGTTAATCCTGGCCGAAGGACGAACAACTCAAGAATTTGAAACTCTCCACAAAACACACGGCAAAATAACAATGAGAAAGAACGAAAAAAATATTGCTGCAGTAGTAGTGCTCGGTCCCTGGCGTCAAAGAACAAACCACCCTTCGACAATTAAACAACTTCGTTCGAGATACGCGAACTACTGCTTGCATCGCGCCGAATAGACGCACCGCACACATGCCGGTGCCGATATGGCAAAACGAAAAGCAGGCACGGTTTGACCTCCACAAAATCACAATCGACAAAGCTCGAACCACACAGAGCAGAGAACATCCTGCAAGAACAACAAGGACGCACACCGTCGGAGTGAGACAAGACTCAGACAGACTCAACATACGAACTCCAACTAAACTACACATTCCACGTGGGGGCTCCCCGCACTCATGTACGAGAAAAACCAACGTTGAAGGAACAGACGGAATGGGAGAAGCGAAGATGATAGGGCACAAACACTACCGGGCTCAAAAACCATACCACCACGGTCAATAAACAGCAGGTTCAAGTGTACTGCCCCCGCCCCCTCTGATTCCGCAGCTCCACTCCGTGATAAGCGCGAAAAAGCACGTTCTTATCTAGTGTTACGCGGCGTTGACACTTCTCTTTAGTTTCGGTCTTTGCGCCTCCCCCCCCCCCCCCCCCCCCCCCCCCCCCCCCCCCCCCCCCC
>CACKRE030003228.1:201834-223925 GCA_902602495.3 Ectocarpus sp. CCAP 1310/34
CACCCTCATCCTGTATGAACAAGCGCATTTGTACCGTCACACGCGCAATGCACCCCCACGTCTCAACAAAGCTAGCGGTGTCATGTCTTGTCACGGCTATCTACCCAATCTTGACGTCGGTCGAATATTTCTGCCTGTTCGCAGATGAACCATTGTTGATTCCCACCCCAAGCTGTGTGCACCCCACGCCCCAACAGCCATCAAACTTCCAAGAACTGCTGTAGCCCTACGGGCCATGTTGAACCGGGGGGTGCATGCTGATAGGCCGGACAAGGGCACCAAACTTCTAATAACAACGAACGCTGCTGTGTGGAGCTTCTGCGAAAAGAGAGGAACGAGCTGGGGTGCCGAGAACGGGGGGGGGGGGGACACTCCCGTTGGTCTCAGCAGCATCCCGATTTTTGCTCCGTCCTGGGCCGCATGATGGGGAACGCTTCCCTCTCTGGCTGCACCGTGGCCTTCGGTAGCTTTTGGGCTGGGGCGACGCAGAGCGGTGTGGAGGCGGTTGAAAGGGTAGCGGCGAGCGGTGTGTGAGTGCGTGCAATCGGGTGGGTAGGGGAGGGTTAGGACTGAGCACGGGGTGCTCGAAAAGGCGTGTGGATCGCAACAAGAGTCGTCCAGGAGGTTGGGCCACGTCAGCGCTGCCACATGCCTACCTTTACAACACCGCTCTCTGCCGTCGCATGATCGATAGCCCACCGAAAAGCAATGGCGGTTTTGCAGGCAAAACAAGACATCTCTGCTCTCGTGCAAAAACGATAAACTCACCGATCTCGACGAAAATGCTCTTCACGTTTTGCGCGCTCTTGGCCGAGGTTTCCATGTGAATCAGACCGTTGTCTTCCGCGTACAGGCGAGCCTCTTCCGACTGTACTTGCCTGGGAGGTCAGACACCCCAAGAAGAGGGGGGCGGAGGGGGGGGGCGTACTCTTCTGTTTTACATGCCTTAGCGGTTAGACCGTTGACCACGCGTCCTCGAGAGGACGGAGCATTGTTCCCACAGGACCGATCACCGATGGCCAATCGTTCCTTCCGGGGCAGGGGGGGGGCGGGTGTACTCATAGCCGTGCATGCCGTCGTTAGACCATTGACCTCGCGTCCTTACAACGCCGGGACGGAGCACGCCGGGTTCTCACCGGACCAGGCTCTCACATCACCAAGCGCGAAGCGCCGTGAGNAGCCGTGCATGCCGTCGTTAGACCATTGACCTCGCGTCCTTACAACGCCGGGACGGAGCACGCCGGGTTCTCACCGGACCAGGCTCTCACATCACCAAGCGCAAAGCACCGTGAGGTATTCGGCGAGTCGCATGAAGGCGGGGGGTTGTGTTTGTGTACTGTCCTCTTTCAATCCGCCTCATCATCCACGACATTCATTGTCGAGACGGGAGAGTCATCAACAAACATGGATTGCTGTGTCGAGCTTTGTCCTGCAACACACATGGGCTCTGCCACTCCGCCACCGTACTCCTACACCGCACCGAGTGGTACAGGATAGATTCCGGGAGTGCTACGAGGAACAGCCCCGTCGAGTCATTTGCGAAGGAAGCAGTACATCGCCTGGGTTGTGAATAAACTTCCAAACAAGGGCGAACACGCATGGAGTACACGGTTGGTGGCAAAACAGGAAGTTTGCGTACAGTGGGCCGATGCCACGGCGAGAGCACCCCGTTGAACACGGCGTCTGATCCACGAATCACACACACACACGCCCAGGTCATGGGTTCGAGTCCCGGCAGAGTTAGTTTTTTCTCACAAATAAGTCCTGGTCTAGGATGAAAGCGACGCGCTGCAAAGCTCGTTTGTTAGTAAACCATAATCGACTTCGTAAGTCGCGAGGGAAGGGATTGCTGTACCCTTCTCGCGATAAAAATANGGTAGAAGTGGAGGATAGGGGCCACAGGGGCAGACGACAGAGTCCAATGATGGGATAAAAAAAAAAAACAAACAAACAACACGCGTGCAGTTTTCCCCTGTTGCTACCGTTTCTGTCTTTGGTCCGGAGAATCGCTTAGCCTCCCCGATGCCGCCAACTCACGGGGTCCCAGTTCATGGCATTTAGTAGTGTTTCGTATTTTCAACCGCACTGAGACTGACGTCCTTTCATTGGTCAGCCGGTTAGCGCGGTTGATACTAATAATCAAGACACACACACATACACACAGCGCTCTCCGTGTTCAGCCGCACTGAGACTGACGTATTTTATTGTTCAGCTGGCTAGGGCGGTCTACGATGGGTCCAGAACCTCATGCGAGGAACGGGTGTCACCAACCCGTTATACAAGACAGCATAGTTATACTCGTTTCCTCACCTGCGATGCTCGAGGTCAGCCTTGTTGCCCGCGAGCGCGATAATCACGTTTGGGTCTCCTCTACGCTGCAGCTCCTTCACCCACGACTTAGCACCGTTGAAAGACTCCTGCGAGCGGTGTTGGCCGAAGTTGAAAAAATCAAAGACGGCAACAACAAAACAATAGAGGGTCGCACAATGGAGAACGAAAACAGGTAGGGAGAATTGAGCGAACAAAACGCTTTCAAACCTTACATTAAAGCTGCGTCTTTCCTGTACGAGCATGTTGGACGGCAACAACAAAACAATAGAGGGTCGCACAATGGAGAACGAAAACAGGTAGGGAGAATTGAGCGAACAAAACGCTTTCAAACCTTACATTAAAGCTGCGTCTTTCCTGTACGAGCATGTTGGACGGCAACAACAAAACAATAGAGGGTCGCACAATGGAGAACGAAAACAGGTAGGGAGAATTGAGCGAACAAAACGCTTTCAAACCTTACATTAAAGCTGCGTCTTTCCTGTACGAGCATGTTGCACGAGGACGCCGATGGGCACTCCACCCAAATGCTACGCCATATGCTGGTTCACTTCCCGCACCCACAAGCGTTTCATGGTCGCCACAGCACGATCGAGACCACTGTAGCCTTCAGGAGGAGTAAAAGCAAGCTCAACCGGCGACGCTGGTGTTTGCAACTCCATCTACAACCAACAACGATGTTGGTATGCATATACGCCGCTGCGTCATGCCCGCATGTGTGCTAAGAGGGTCATGTTTGACCCTACCTTCAAATGGCTCCAGCTTTCAGAGACAACAAACGCTTGTCATGATGACTTGAGGCTGCCTGCTTTACATCAGTAGTCTTGGAGGTAACAAAGTCCCAGCAAAACACGATTGGTGATGAGCTGCCAACTTAGCGCAGACGGCTGCCCAGCAACCAACCCCGCTCAATCCCACACACGTCCATCCAGGTCCAGAAGCGGCATTGATGTCCCATCACCGCGACCATCAGGCTATACGCGCTAGCCGTTACACTTGAGAAAAAACAGAGGGCGCGAGCACCCGTCTGTTTACGTCGATGCCTGGACTCTGCGCGCAACGCATGAGTCCAGTGCCTTCCCTTGCCGCGTTTCACGCCAACTTTCCATGGTAATACAGAAATTCGAACACGATAAGCACGGCGAAACTGCTATAGCAAATCACTGATAACCGTTCACCGCGCATGTGGCACGAGTCTACACGCCTCGAGCAACAACTATCCTCCCCCACCTACTGCATTACGGGTGCGTATGCCCCCAAAAACAATCACTCTTTACCCTTTTCCTGACACCCCTCCCCTCTCTCCCCCAAGAGGAGCAGACGAACCCACAATCAACAAGCTCAGTTGATTGACACTCCTTCCTTCCACTGTAGTGTGTACCTCCCCAAAACGAGGAACAAGAATTTGTGCACCACTCCGGGCCGCAAGCACCGCACCCCCATCTTTTTTTTTATTTTTCTCCCATCATTGGACTCTGTCGTCTGCCCCTGTGGCCCCTATCCTCCACTTCTACCAGCTAGACGACCCAACCGGGGTCACATAGGAGGGGGGGGTTGGACCCCCTCCTGCGGTTCATGTCTGAGGTATTTTTATCGCGAGAAGGGTTCAGCAATTCCTTCCCTCGCGACTTACGAAGTCGATTATGTTTTACTATCAACGAGCTTTGCAGCGCGTCGCTTTCATCGTAGACCAGGATTTATTTAGTAAGAAAAAAACTCACTCTGCCGGGACTCGAACCCATGACCTGGCCCTTAGCGGGCTGCGAGGTTACCCACTAGACCACCGGGGCGACCGGTGTCATCTGTCAGGTGCCATCTGCGACTGTACAGGCGCATATCTGTCACACTACAGCGTGGTTGTTTTGGGAAATAAAACTACCAAAACAAACAAGAGAGGCATGTGCTGAACGCACAGACCATTTCGCAACAGTCTACCTCTTCTGTCCTAATACTCTTGCCTTCGTCGTCACGTCGCGCATCACAGACCATATTGGCAGTCGGTCTGTTCTGTTCTACTTAGAGCTCTTGCCTTCGTAACGTCGTACACCACAGACCATTGGCAGCAACGACCTGTTTAGCTCTAAAACTCTTGCCTTGTTCGTCCACAGACCATTGACAGTCGATCTGTTGCGTCCTAAAACTTTGTCAAGTTCGTAACGTAATACACCACAGACCATTGACAGTCGATCTGCTGCGTCGTAAAACTGTTGTCTTGTTCGTAACGTCATACACCACAGACCATCGACAGTTAGTCCATCTGTTCAGTTCTAAAACTCTTGCCTTGTTCGTAACATCGTATACCACGATCGCCGCCGCCGCCCCCCGGTAGTACATGGGTGCGAGGCTACGGTATCGCTCCTGCCCAGCGGTATCCCAAATCTCGAACTTTACAGTCGCGTCATCGAGCTGCACCTTTTGCGTCAGGAACGCGGCTTCCCAAAAGAACAAGGCCGACAGCGTGGGACACAAAAAAGGCGGTGGCAGGGTTGAGCATTGGGCAGGTAACTGCAGTTACACGGTTTCGATTCCTTGTCATCTGTAGCGACAGAGTCAGCGCGAGCAAAACCGCATGGCAGAGATGTCCATCAAAAACCTCGTTGTATTGCCCAGTCCTGCCGTAGCCGAGAGGGGAGCAAGCATGGTCTGCTAAACTTAGCACCAAAGCATCTATGGTGCAGATGTTCAAACTACCACACTGGCAGCTGGCAGCAGCGGCAGCAGCAGCAGCGGGTCAGCACGAAGTAGACACCACCACCTTCAAGAAAAGACGTATGAGCATATAGCACTCGCCAACACAACTGCATCTGTGAGAGAACGCCACTATTTGCGCTCATTGCTTGGGAGTACACAGCACGACGGGAGAAATGGAGCCAACAACCAGGTCCACAATAAACTTTTGCCCTTTGGGAATGCTCCAAAAGGCCAGCAGTATCCCTACGAAGTGGGCATGTGCACGCACGCGTCCATGGGAAAGGCAGCTGTGTGGCCGGGTCTTTCGAAAACCGGGGACACAATCAAATGCATTATCACCAGCTTGCCGCTCCTAACGAAACCCCAATCCCTGCAGTAGGATCAACCTCCTTACCAAAGCGATATGTCTCTTGCTGTACGACGGCGACAATATTGCTGGCTGGGTGAATTTGAACGGGGGAGCCGCTGGCAACAATCGTGCTCGATCAGTGTATTCATTTGCTCCCTCTCAAGGTACTTTTACATTACGAACCTAGATTTTAGTCGAACATACTTTTAGGCATCAGTGTTCCGCTTCATTGGAGGGCAATGTATATAATGTCCAATGCCCATCAAAGGTGCGGTATTCCATGCGGTATTCCGTGTAGTATGACATGTCGCAAGATGGGTGCTGGCCAATTCCAACGAGCAGCACCTCATATAGGCCCAAATGACCTGACGCAAGCACTCTATGAACAACTCTCTCGACTTCCCCGTTAATACTCATGGACAGCAGTGAACAAGCGATGATAGCAGTAGTTGCGGTCTGACAACCTGCAGAAAAGAGCGTACGAGGACCAGTGCAATGCAAAAATCGGACGTGTGAGGCGCTTACCTCAATAATATCTGACTTTGTTCTTTAGGGCCGCGTTGGAGATGTGCAGAACTTCTCCAGACGGAAAATAAAAAAGGATGGGGCCACACAGCAGTTGCAAACCCCTTGATCTATTGAAAAAAACACAAAACAATCCGGGTGTGACAGAAAGACACCCGTGTTGGCCCATCTCCACCGAGCTCAAAATGAACCTTCTCCAGCTCGACCCTAAGCAGGAAAGCGACTGCGAATGTTTGATCTTACCGTCGTACAGTACTCGAAGTAGCTTGCCTCATCTGTTCAATTTTGCCGTCCGCTGATCTAGTGAATGAGTTCGACAGGCCGAGTTCCAGGCGTCGCAAGGCCCAAACTTAGGACTCTTGACAAAATCCTCTTCCTTTCGCAGAGCTCCTCTGGTTCATGAAAAATGCCTGCCCTCGGGTGGAACCGCCGCAACACTTTTCTCAAGTGATCTACTGTTCCCCCGTGTTCAATAATAAAGAAGAGGCATTATAGAAAAAACCCTGTTGATGTCCCGAACTTCCATCCATATGCACACACCGTTGGGTGCTATTCTACTGAGCGGTCTTCTGGGGGAGTGGCGTTTGTGACCTCTCCTGCAGACAAACACGACAGACACCTCCCTCCCTCGCCCTTACCTCCGATCGTGGGTTCTTGATACTCGAAGAACTCGTCCCTCACAAAACGCACAACGAGACAAGACTTCCCCACCGCCGTGTCCCCGAGCAACACCAGCTTGAAGTGGCACACCCTCCCGGAACTCATGTCGCCCGCTGCTGGCTACGGATGGCGGCGGCAGCCGTTCTCTTGTCCTGTTGGCACGAAACTAATTATTCCGCCCTGCGGCACTGCGTTTGGGAAGAGGTAATCGTCCTTCACCGATGATAGCTGCAAGAACGCGCCAGGATTCCTGAGCGGTATGCAGGGCCGACAAGAAGTGCGCCGCCTAGGTGTTGGCTCCCTCCTTTTTAATTTCCGGCTTTGCAGACCGAATTAGCGGTCGCCTGCTGTTCCTTGATTGGTAGCGTTTTCTCTCGTGTTGCGCGCTGCAGGTGGGTTCGGGCAATGTTCCGGGTCGAGACGTCAATACACACCCGCGCGCGCCCAACACTCTGTCGTCGTACCAGCTGCAAAACGTTGCACACCATATGGTTTCGATAATAATTAATCAGGCTATCAGAGACAGGGCACAGCTACTGCTGCTGCTCTGCTTGTCCTAGTCAAACGTCAAACGGCGTGCTTCGCCTTGCGCGGCAGCAGTTACGTGGCACCGTCCTTGACGGGACAGAAAAGCGGACACCGGGTGACAACGGTGCTCAAACGCGCCCGTGACACCCCGGGAGCGCAGGTTTGCTCGGCTCCATGCAGGTGGTCTTGTGAAGACGTCAGAATGACCCACGTTCTGTCGAACTCTATCCCCTCTGCTTGCCTAAATCCCTCCGCTGGGGAGAAAAAGCCCATGTTGATTGTTTCGAAAGTCAACCTCAAGGGAACGGCACCAAACGAAACGTGCAGGACTGCTTGGGGAATCGTTCAGTGCTTGATGACGGGGAAACTCAGCGGCTGGGCGCATTTAACCTCTCTTGCAAATAAGGCAGCTACAGGCAGAGGCACGCCGGAGCTCATCAGTGTGATCTACGAGGGGGTATGAGAACCTGGGAAGCTCTCTCTAGAGTAAACGGGAGGCGGCCACCGCACTCGTTCCTGCTCTCTCCGCTGGTGTGCTGCTGCTGTCGCCGACTCTTTGTGGTTTCCAATTGTACGATCCAATATGGCCTGTACCAAGTCACCGACGCACGACTTTTACCTGTTAAGAACACACACCCACCTGTTGAGCTACACTCACTTTCAATGCAGGACAGCTGGTCGGCGAAGAGGGCAAACAACAACCGCGTCCTTTGACTACTCCAACTACGGCACAGCACACGAGCAGGCACTAACCCCTAACACGGAGGGGGGGTCGTGGGGAGAAAATGGGGGTACGCGGGGGGCACAAATGTAGAAGAGGGGGGCACGAGCAATGCGGTGAGACTACCAGCACCTACTAAATGCTGTGACGACTGCTTGCTGTGATAGTGATAGGCCCATAGACTACACCCGAGACAGAACGCATTGATTACACACATGCCTTCTACGCAAGTCAGGGAAGAGCAATATTGGTCTCGTTAACCGCAACCTTTCGCACACACCTACATTAGTTTTTAGTGCATCAGCATGGCCGAGGATACACCTCGGATGAAACTGTCAGCATTCATGCCCCGGACGAACACGAACCGTAACATCGACTAGCGCCCCCTTTCGTGCGGGCTATGCTGATCCACAACCCCGAGCATTGGCACCTCAGCTTCATATGGGCCAGGGGAACTCAACCCACGTAATCCACCGAGCAGGACGAAGCGGTGACTTGTGTGTTGTCAGGCGTTTTCTCCGTAAGCCGGCCATCTTGAACCGCCGCGACATCGACGAAATGACGTGCTTGCACTGGTAAGTCCCATTACAGGCCGACAGCGGTCCACAGAAGTACAGCGGTAGTATCATAGCGGCGTCCTTTCCACATCGATTCGAGATTACGGAACAGGGAATACTTTACTCCTGTGCGCAAGTCTATGCATGCTACAACAGCCAGTCAGTGCAGAAGTGTTCCGGAAACACAGACATTCCAGGAACGATTGTATTCTTGAGTGCACCATACCTCGTGCAGACAGGCGTGTTTTTTTTTTTTTTTCTCCCATCATTGGACTCTGTCGTCTGCCCCTCTGGCCCCTATCCTCCACTTCTACTAGCTAGACGACCCAACCGGGGTCACATAGGAGGGGGGGGTTGGACCCCCTCCTGCGGTTCATGCCTGAGGTATTTTTATCGCGAGAAGGGTACAGCAATCCCTTCCCTCGCGACTTACGAAGTCGATTATGGTTTACTAAAAACGAGCTTTGCAGCGCGTCGCTTTCATCCTAGACCAGGATTTATTTAGTGAGAAAAAAGACAGGCGTGGGTGTAAGTACCCCGATAGCAAAATAGATTTGGTACTAAATCAATGGTGCTTGCGTTGATGGGTAATTTTGACTTGCTTGATGATTGCTACAACCCTTATTCATGTTCTGGATCCGAACGGGCGAGAACTTTTCGATTTTTCGATGGAGAATGAATGTACACGGAATCAGCGAAGAACTAGACTATGCTGCATGTACTACCTGAGAATTATCGAAGTAGGTACTTAATTGGGGGTGCTTAACAATTCGTTTTCTTATGTCGGTACAACACTGTAGGCTAAACATATTTTTTAGAATCATATCGCATTCCTTTGAACCGAGGAACTCTATGGTCTGGGCGGTCTACTCTGTAAACTGAAGTAAATTGCAGACACACTCTTACGGGCAATGTAGACTAGTCTAGTGGCCAAACTTCAGTCGCATCGGTCAACAGAAATCAGCGGTGCGGTATGTACCTTTACTATTACTCTGTGACGCACAAAGGTGTAACGATCGAGAAAAAGATCTCATGGACAGCGGCATATACGCAATCCAACGCCGGCGTCGTCGCCTACAACCTAGATATAGGCTAACAGGTGGACGAATGCTGAAGGACACGTCTGCATTCTGAGCCGGCTAAACTGACCGGCCTACATCACAGCAGGAAACAGTATACTAACATTGTTAAATACGTCAGCTAAAGTTATTGAAGATATTTTGGTTTTGCTGCTCGTGGCCCTTTTAATGCAAGGTTCGAAACTCCTCTCCACCAGTGGTAACCTGCGTCGAGACATAGACAAAGTTGTAGAGCGAAAGTACCATCAACTGAATGTACCGTTAGATCATTCGCAAGTCAGTTCCCAAATAAAATGTGTCTTGTCTGCCTGATGCGTTCTTCGCTCGACATACGCATTCCGCCCCGGGGCGTCGACATCTGGTATGGGCGTGTTTGCGCGGGGCGGGGGTGGCGAGCAGGGCTTCGCAGCTAGGCCAAATCGATGTCATTCAGGAGTTGATAGCAGCGGATGCAATCGAACTGAACGCACAGGACGGCAACGGGTGGACCCCTCTCATGCACGCCTGCGCCCGCGGGTGAGTGGGTAGCAGTCGCGGTAGCGGCGACCACTCTTTTAGTGCATGGGCTGAGCAAACCGAAGGATCCTGAAGCTGTCCCAAGCACGGCAAAACTCACAATATGTCGGTTGAAGCTTGTCTATTTGGTTTGTCAAAGCAAACCACAGTCAATGCGTAGCTGCATGCTTCTTGCACTCGCAGGTTGGGTTGCACGTGGCTTGTACGGCGATATCAATTCAGCAAGAAAAACACGTACAACCAAGCGCTTCCTCGCGCCAAATAAGATGGGAGGGGGAGGGGGGATTCCTTGAAGAGCGACGCCCCACGGCTATCTAAGGATGTTCTCAGTATATGAGGTCTTAATCTTGGGAGAGGGTAAAGCTCGTTCAAGGGGTCCGCGGGTAAACGAGTGGTCTAAATAGACTAAATGTGTTAATTAACATGTTGACAGGAAGTAAACGTAGTCCGTGCTCGTCATTGCCAACCGCTAGTGGTTGTTCGGCTTTGTACGAAACAATCAGGCACAGGTCAGTCGTAGGGGCATTGCTGACCGCCGGAGCTAGCGTGGACATCGAGAGTCACGACGGGCGAACCGCTTTGCATCGAGCAGCGACTTGGAAACGACTGGGCCCCCTCGACCAAGTACGTTGCAAATAACAAGCATCGGAGAAAACAATTAATGAGAGCGCGGACGTAAATAAATCCGTACCGAAATCGGGGCTGCGAAAATGGGACTGTTACAATCGCTTAGAAACGACAAAACTGGCGATCCTACGGGCCTGTGGGCGTCATTGTGGAGCCTATCCTCCCCCTTTACACTCCATGCTCTGACTGACTGTTCCGGCCGATCTGAAGCCGATCGTTCAGTAGTCACCCCTATTCATGGCCACTCTGTTGGTTCCAAAACATGCTTGTTTTCTCCCCGCAAACGTACGTAACTGGAGCGCTGACAGCTCGACCAGCGGTACAACGGTAATCGACAAGGTCTCGCACTTGACTATTCCAATCGAAAGAAACCACGAGTAGTGTCCGCCCTTTGTTGCTTGGAACAATTCTTTCTTCAGCTCATCGAAGCTGGTGCAGACGTGCGGCACGCGGCGCGAAACAAGTGGACCCCCCTCCACTGTGCAGCGGCAGCTGGAGATGCACACGCCTGCTCAATTCTGGTGATGGCGGGAGCCGACGTGGACGCACAGGTGCAGGAACTCAAGCACAAAAACGGCGTTTGTGCCATGGGACACTTTCGGGTAGTTATTTTTTCCAGGTTGTATTGCATTTCCAGTTGTCACCCGCGCCTTCTTCATGCTGCGCATGTGACACAGCGTCTGAGTGATTAATTATCACTATCCCCTCGTCTCAGGTGTGAAGTGTTCCTCACATCCCGTAGCGTCAAACCTCACTCCATTCAAACGAACGTACTCGCCCACGCACGCCCGATGGAAGCCAAGTTCAGTGCAGAGAAGATGAGGTCATGGGGCATACAGGGTCTGCCACAGATGAGCCCAAACAGAAATCAATGAAACGAGTGCCTGCCCTTCCATGCTGTCGCGGGCTGCCGACCATCTTCCATCTGTTCTGCTACGTTCTCGCTCATCGATACAAGGACATCTTCGGCCTCAAAGCCGTCGATGTAGTTGCCGATTTTACCACGATAGACCTGGTGAAGAGAGCTCTCACCCAAGCACCACAGGATACCCCCCCGCGATCGTCAAGAGCTTTGTTGACGAGACTTCCGTCGACGCCGTCGTCGGGCTCGAACGCCCCGGTTGCCGCTGCCGCTCCAACCGGAGCTGCTGTCGCTGCTGCTGCAGCCGTTGCTGCCGGAGCGGGCACCCCTATCGGCAAGCGGCCGTACGAATCTTTGGGCGCTGGAGCGGACCTACAGAGTAGCGGGCCGGCAACGGCGGGTGACGGGGCCACCACCGGGCTTGACGTAAGGCGTGGTAGCTGGAGCAGACCGGTGGGGCTCCAGCCTCTTGCAGGGGGGACCAACCGCAGTGGTGGTGGCAGCGATAGCTTGCGCAGCTCCGGCCCTGCGAAGCCAAGCAGCGGCACCAACAGACTATCGAGACACCAGGTGGCGGTGGTGGGGTTGGAGGCGCAAACAAGCCCCGAGCTCTTGGGAAATGGCGGAGAAGTCGGCGGTTCGGGAAACGAAAGGAGCGTGGTTGGAGACCCGAGCATTGCAGATAGGAGTACCCCAAGAGACGAGAACGTTAGAGTGTCGTAGGCAGAGCCGGTCTGGGCGGCGCGGGAGACTCCACCACAAACGTATGTATATGGATGGGTTTACTTCGAAAGCACACCCTCCTAACTAAGCGCTTCCCCGAATTGACATGTATTGAAGAAGATGCTGTTCTCGAACCCTCCGTCTCTCCCTCCTTTCGGGTTGCAACTTGAGAGAGTAGGCATAGCAATATCGTACCCTTGAACGGCTAGTTAATCGTATAGTCTAGTAGACCCTCGAGTACACGAGGAAGTAGTACTGACCGGATGTGCAGAGGCTGGTTCGCCCTCTTCAAGCGTGATTACTGTGTCCTCAAAACAAATCATCGAGGCACCGCACGTTAACTGTTTGTGGGGGTGCATCGTTTTGAACTGCCGGGGCAATGTTTACGGTCCGAGCAACAATGTGACGGTGTGCGTCGGGAAATCAGCAGAGTAGAGGCGGTATTATCGATGACGATGCAGCCAAACGTACTCAAGCTTGTTCTACAACGCTTGGTCGCCATAATAACCACGCTCACCCGTACCTCCCATGCTTGTGAATAGGTGCCGTGAACAGAGGGTATCATCCTCGACGGACGTTGGAGAGATTGTACGCTGTATGAAGGGGATTTCCACCTTCAACTGAACTGCTACCCACGCTCCAAGGTCGCAGAGGCTTCTGCCTCGTGCACAAGAGGGGCACCGCGATTCAAAGCCCTGGCACTTATCCCAGCGAGCAGTTTGTGTGCATGCCTGTCTATGATTGGGACGGGCGGACGTGGCTCACCACTCCTGTTTGTGAAACCATGATTGTGAGTGTGCCCAATGTTCTGCGGTGACTACCCGGCCGGAGAAAAACCACAGGGACCTCACAACTAACTGGAGGTGGAGCACGCCACAGATGGCGTATATGATCTGGGGATTGGGAAGGGGGTGGTACTTAATTGTTGCTTTCCTAGGTCGACGGATGTGAAGCGCCCGAACTAGAGTTTGGTTCGGCTCCCCGAGAAAGCTTGAGCACCCCGAGGATAATCACAAACGACCGCCGTGCCATGTGCTAGGCGAAAACCGAGCTCTCTCACAAACGCGGCAGTGACGTTCCCTCCGAACAAGAACACAGCGGCGCGTTCCGCGCGCGCGGATCAAGAGAGCTCTAGTGACAAGAGGAGGGCCGTTACTTCATCCGTGGACCACCGGTCGTTACGTTTCCCGTTGCTCGTTTCATTGTCATCACCACGGGAAACGAAACTAATTACTCATCCTTGCCCACAAGTCCCTCCAAAATGGGCTGCGTAGTCAGCTTCCACCCCCGCCCCTTTGTTGCCCTCGGATCACCAACCCCTTTGTCCCTCGTGAACGCCAAGGTGACCCCCACCCGTCTTGTTTTTTCGTTTCCGAGCAAACAACACAACCACCCCGAGGACCGAACACGTTTTTCCATCCTGTTCGGGAGGAATCCTCTCACCACACGCACCAATCCCTGATACCCCAGTCACTCAGCTTGCTACCAAAGTATCTCTGCACCTGCCACACAACTCCCACACACTTCGCCATAGAGCCCCCCCCCCGGCCTCTTTACTACCTGTCACACATACCTTACATCAGTGCCACCCCTTCGCCTTTAAGCCAGCCACCCTCCCTGGTCAGGCCCGTGCCATCACCCCCCCCCCCATCTCCACCGAGGAAACCGATAATTCACAGATAGTCTCGACTGTGCTGCCGTGCACACTTTTCTTAAGAAGTGCGCACATTTCTAAGAAGGACCACTAAACTGCGTATACAGTCGCATCAATGGACTCATCCGTGGTTCTTCTATTTGGAGAAGTACTGGCTAGCAGCGGCATCGGAATGCTGCCGCATAGAAAAGCAACGATACGTTGGCCTCGCCTCCCCTTGGAAGAAATCGATGTCTTTCCAATCTGCCTGCGGGAAGACAAACAATCGACACCCTACGACCGAATGCACCACCATCTTTCCCTCTGACTTTGTACAGCCCACAAGGTGAAAACAAGATTCGCACCCAACCCACACTTTGTTCTTCACGCGCAAATATTGAGTCTTGGCACCCCAAGCAAAGTCGACGCTTTAGTTGTCGTCGTCGCTGTTGTCCTGGCACTAAAACTCGTTCTGACTCTTGTCTCTTTCCAGCTCCTCCCCTTCCATGCTCTTCGAGGTGACAACGAATTCCCACCATCAGAAGCTTAAAGAGAATCCTACCCCCTCAAAACATGGCACTTTCTCAGAGTTACCATTTTTTAGTGCCAGCTCTCATCATGAAAAAATCACAAATTCCGAGTGTCTCCCTCACGGCACCGACAAGAGGAACAATCTACATGGTGTGTCTGAATGAACAAATTTCGCGACAAAGCGACCACTCACGCAAGCATGTACTCCGAGATGACCCCCCGAAGCGGCACTTGGTTGGCCCTGAACGAACCCAAACTGCCACGATTCGGACGTGACCCCCCTGATCTTTGCAGGACACTCAGATAGATCGATCATCACCCACGACTGCAATTTCAAGTTGGTGAGCCTTCTACGTTCTAGTCCGCGATGCTCCGGGACGCATACGGGGAAGGACAATGATTCGGCAGACAACAACTCGCTCAAAGCGTTCTCCGGGAAAAGCCATACCTGGCAAACAACACAGTCCGGGGTACAGAATAATTTCGTCCGAATCCGTTGAGTTGGTGGACACCTACCGGCCCTAAAATCCCCCAGGGACACAAACCTGAGCGCCATCTGGCTTTCAACGCTTTTTGCCCTTCCCTCCATCCTGAAAAATAGCCGAAAACCATCCTGGGTTGGGCTGCAGGATGCGCCCCCCTTGACGAGACCCCTTAAAAGCCGGCCAAAAGACATCGTTAACCCCACGCACTAATCCAATGTGAAACAAGAAAACCCTTTCAAAATCTTGACGGAATCACCGATCTCTCGCCAACCAAAACACCAGAAAATAGCAGTACAAAAAAAGGAGAGGAGCAACATCTTCGCCGGTCCAAACCACCCCGCTTTCGACCCATAGATTTCTGACAGCGTTGCATGTAGCGAGGTGGTTTTGGGAATAGATGCGGCAAGTATCCACCGGGTGGGCTCTACTGCCGCACCCAACGCAAGTCTCCCTAGGCGTTCTCCCTTCTTCTCCGGTGTCCTCAGTGTGTGAAGTTAAAACATGTAGGGTCGATTTGTTTGTGTACTTTCTTCCACCGACCGTGTCCCGACAACGGAACGCTGAAGAGCAACGTCACCGCCTCACCCTTGCGTTGTTACTGCACATGGGGCTCCTTTAAGAGGGGCTACGGCCGAGAACAACAGGGGAATGGACCACTCTTGATTTCGAGTTTGACAACATAAAAAAGCATGCAAATGCAGCGTTCAGCAGGAAATTCTCAACATACCGGGCCGAGAGCGTTCAGGCAACCAACAGCGCGCATGTTTGTATCCTCCAAGTAAAATGGGACGACAACCCTCCTGGCATAATTACCCCCCCCAGCCCCCTTGGTGATGTGCTAGCCTGGTACGTCGAGACCCCGGCGTGCTCCGTGCCGGCTTAGACTAGTAACGATGCGAGGTCCATGGTCTAACGACTACGGCATGCACGACTATGAGTACACCTCCCCCCTCCCTTCCCCTTCCCCCAGCCTGCACAAAGGGCTGGGCGCAGATACGAAGTACCATATTTTCTTCGCTCGCACGTGAAATTGATGTGGGCCGCATCTCTCTACGTAGCTCTACCAACCTTCGTGTGCCCTCAAACTTAAGTGGTGCTTGTGTTGGCTGGTAGCCCGAAACCTATGTAGTCTAGAGCTGTCAAGCGCAGCAAGCACGCGACACCGTATTTACAAAAAAAATCACCCATCATCCACAACCCGCAAAGAAGGCTAGAATAGAAATATGCACGCTTGTTTTCTACCTCACTTGATGTGTACAAAAGAAATACAAGCACCAAGGGCACCGACAACACACCACCATCTGGCAATGCAACCTACAGCGCTACGGCCTCGCCCTTCTCCGAAAAAATCCGTGCTCCTTGGAAAGAAGTATTGCGAGTTTCTGGAAATACTCCGAGCAAGTTACATCAAGTCCAACGTTACCATACTCTGAACCTCGACCACGAGAGAAAGAGGAGAATTTCCTCGCCAAAAGTTTGTCAAGGCTTTGGCAACCATCGCCACCCCCGGGACCTCCAACATACAGGTTCTCAGGGAGGGCAGCTGCTACAGCTGCAGAGAAAACACCAGGAACCTTTGAAATGAAGCGTACAGATCGATATTGAAGGATTCTCTTCCCCACAGCACGTCTACGACCCCCGGCGGCGGGGGACTACTACTGTCGCAACGCTCAACCAACCCGGGAACCGGACCATCACCACTCATTTGACTAACCACACCACTGGCGCATGCCAAGCATGAAATGAATAAGAGTGTCGAAGTCGTGGGTCGTGATCGGGGACAAAAACAGCAAGGACCGGACCTCGTGCCCGCCGTCCGCCGTCACCAGGTAAAGGCGTAAGAAGTGGCTTCCGACGGACTCCGCGAGGAGCAGCGGACAAGACACGGGCCACGGGGAAAGAGCGGCAAAGCCCCCCGGGTTCTCCTGGGCAACAGAAACGCCCACGTCGGAGCACCTCTGAATGACCTCGCTAGGGGGGGCCGCCTGCCCTTGTCCGAACCCGATACACTTGATGCCTTGGACCTGCAGGGATGACGAGCGATCGATCGAGCAGCCAGAATAATAGGGAATTCCCATCCTGAACTGGTGAATCAAGGACGAAAGTGGTCAGGATGGGTGGTTCGTACATGTTTACGTGTCACGTGGCCTAGTCGGGTGTCTGGTACACCTGTATGTACGTATCGGCCCCCACCCAGACGGTGTCTTTACTCCAACGGTCTAAACACCGTACAATAGTTTCGTTGCCCAGCCCTGAAGCCCCCCACGAAAGACAGCGGGCTCTGTCTAGGAAGAGGCAGGATCAGCTTTCAAAGAAGGTATTCGCAATTGGTCACGCAACCCGTGGCGACACCGGGAAAACCTCAATCGGGTGGGCACGTAGGCATGCATGCATTCGTGTAAGGAGTGTTTTTCGATTAAATGGCAAGAATCCGAAGAAAGGGAAAGTATCGTGGGCGGGCGTGACGCTCAAGGAAGAAACCACCCGGGTTGATAAATACACAAGCAGAAACATCTCTCAGCCTCTGCACAACAAAAACAATCGCGATGTCGGGGTCTATTGTAGATCGTCTTGTTGTGTGGTGTTCGACGACCGGTTATGGACGGACCGGAAAGGTTTCCGTTTGATTTTTTTTTGTGCTGCGATAGACTTGGCTTGTTGCGAAATATCTTGATCCTCAAAACATACATCCGGCAGACGTTTTAGACCAACGGCCGAACAGCCAGGTTGTGGATCGAAAAATGAATCCAGTTCGACGAAATGCGGCGGCGGCACAGCCCCTTGTTCTTTGGCAGCGGGCGCGCGGTTGGTTGTGGATCAACGTTTATTGCAAGCTCTTTTGCGTTTGGTTTCAGTTGGTATCCCAACTTTGAGAAACCGCTGTTGTACGGGTACCCTCCGTTACGGTGCAGTATTCTTACGTGCTTGACCAACGTAGGGGACGGTCTTATCGCAGACATGTTCAAATCGAAGAAGTGCTGTGCATGGTACAAACGGCCCAGTGCTTGCATCATCAGTGTCGCCGATCTGTCTGAAACGTTGCTGCTGCTGCTGCTGCTGCTGCTGCTGCTGTTGCTGCTCTTGTGGCTTCTTTCCCTGAAAAAGCAAGTGATGCTTGTCCTTCATACGGTTAGTTTTGATACGTTTCTGTGGGTGGTGCGAATGAAGCAATGAATGATGCCTGTGTGCCCTTCCATGAGGTGTCTGGGCCGAGCGAAATCGATGGGGATACTGGTGCCCCACGCTTGCCCCACGAAAAAAAATACCACATCACCGCCGCCGTCGAAAATTCACATTTATTTTCTCCCTTGCACACGATGATGGAGGTGGAAGTAATATCAGCTGCTATACGCCTCCTTCTGATACTGTTTATCGCTGTAATTATTATTAAAACAACCCGATCCCTCCCGTTGTCGCCCCGGATGCGATCTTTTCATATTATGGTGGAGTGATCTTTTTAGAACTATTACAAAGGTCAAGGTGTTTGTAGTATCAATCAATACCTACCACGTGTTCAAATTTCAGATTCCAACGCGTAAAACTCGTGAGAGAAATCATTTGCAACAATTTCGGCTGGCCTATCTTGTAAGCGCATTTATCATACTCCTCCAAGTACATACGTGTGGGGAAAGGCCTGACAGGCATAACCCCAGCAGCGGCCTAGTACGGGTAGACCGGAGGATAGAAGAGAACCAGGCGACCTGCATACATTTCTAATTTGCTCAAATTTTGTTTTAGGTCGACATCGAGTGCCGAGCGGGAGCTACAACGTGCTCTCTTTCCTTTTGTTGTCTGGATGGGGGGGTTGCATGGGGCCTTCAATGTAGACTATTTCTTTTTCGTTTTTAGGACGCTAGACTCTCGCTCTCTCGCGGTCTTTTGATCTAGACTAGTCTATACCGACCTGCTGCTGTGTACCATCATCCATCGCGTTTGTTTGCTTGAGGTTTTTCGGACATCGTCCGTTCGTTGTTGATCTGTAGCGTTCATAATTTTTCACAAGTTTGTGAACAAACCCTGTGATGACACGGAAGGAAGGCTTCCGCGTCAGTCGGGCCGGCACGGATGAATGTAAGGTACTGAGCAAAGACCGAGAAACAGTTTTTAATTTTGATGTGTGCATGAAGAAGGAGTCACCCAACACCAAACACAGCAAAAAGACACGAACGAACGGCAGGAAATCATATCGACCGGAAGAGAATGGACTCACTCGTCTGTCTGTGGGCAACATGATGATCGATCGTGCTGGGAACATTTTGGTTTCTTGCGCACACTTGCCGTTGGTTGTTAGTCTATTGTCTTCATATTAGACTAGTCGGACGGACGCCTTCCGCGGAATCTGCTGTACGGCAACAAGCGACAGAACCGCAATGGGCACGCTTTCCTACAAAACCACAGACAGGTAGGTCGGGAAGGCCAGAATCATGACAAAACAGTTGAATGAAACAGACCGAGAAACATGCAGATAGATACGATACATAGTCTATGCACCGAGAACAAGACAAAGTCCGAGTTGCACAGAAGGGCATCGAGGTCTGCATAAGGTTTTGGGGTGAGCTGAAAGATCTTTATTCGTCTCTCGTGTGCTTGTCAGCCGGTGTGGAAAATAAAAAAAAAAATGTGCAGGAAAAAAATGCTTGCCACGTAAGTGCTCTCATCATCACACACGCCCCCGACATAAACTTCAGATCATCATTTAGGGCAGCGGGGTGCTCTCACAAAGCGTTGTTATTCAGTGAAGACTCAGAGAGAGCAAGAGAGAGAGAGAAAGAGGTCACAACTCAGAGAGAGAGGTCAGACTGCAGGGGGTCGGCGGCACACAGCAACAGTTAGTTGCTCATAGGGCTGGTACGAAGTCAGAGGTAGAACGTGTTTTGCTGCCTGTACTTTTATTTTCATGCACGTACAACACACCTCGACGACAATGTATCTACTTCTGTGTGGCACAGAAAGAGGCTAGCTTGCATGTACACGATATGAATGAAGGGTCAGTGCCGATTGCCGTCACTACTGTTATGACGGGTGCCTGCCGCACAAGAAAGCTTCTTCACCAGATCTTGGAAGGGGGATCGATCATGCGCCAACCGCTGAAATCCACTCATGTTGTTGTGGTTTTTTTCCCAGATGTCACTGGTGATCGATGATTGCCATGCGCAGGGGTAATCCGTCGACAATGAACGAAGAGAGTGTACAGCACGCGATGCGTGGCGTGGCGACGAAGGGATCCGTACAATGAATAAATCGTTGACACGCGTGCGGTTCTTCGCTGGGTGTCGGGTGTCCGCCATTTCCCCTCGTAGTGTTTGTCCTCTTCACCTGTACGTCCAGCTCCCACAGCCTTGTCTCGAACGACCGCATCAGGGCCAGCCTTTGATCGCCCGCCACGTACTCAGCCTGCACCTCATCATCCGTGGTCTCCTCCTTTTGCTGGTCATTAAAGAAAGCCATGTCGTCGTCGTCGTTGCTGCTCTCCTCTCTCTCGGACAAGGATATGGGATTTGCTACTGCGCGCTACGACCAGGCCTGCTGTGAATGCACGCGCTCGCGGCAGGTAGAGATATCGATGAATGCCGGCGTAGGGGACCGAAAAGGGAATGAAGTCGCGAACACGTGGATCGGACGTTGCGGTTTGTGCGAGGTTTTGGCGGGTCGGTGTTGAATGTTGGGTTGGAGGCAGGCAGGCGGACGTAGACCTGTGTGCAGGGAGAGCCGTTCCGCTTGCAAGTTGCATCACATCATCACGGTATGCAAGGAAGGGATCTGGATCAAAGGATTGATGCCTCTTGTCCGGGAAGGTCTAACGTGTGTAGTGGCACCATACGAGTGCAACGTGTCCTGGCTGCGCACCTGAACGGTTGCCCAGTGGCAAGTTGCAAGTTGAAGGCGCGCTGCCCACAGGGGCATAGAAGCGAAAATTTCAAACTTCGTGGCGCAGCATGTACCATACCTGAGCCAGAACGGAGTAGTGTTTGCACATTGATAGTAGATCTTTAGGACTAACGCGTTCTGATTGGTCGGGCGGTGTTTGGCGTTGGTTCTGGCGGCCGATTCTCGATTCCTCTCCAGTGCCCTCTCCCGGTTCCGCCAGCCGCGTGCCGCGCAGTTCGCAGGCGCTAGGCCGTGCTTTGGCCGTGGGTGAGGGTTGGGGCAAATGTGGGGTGAGCAACCTAGCCTTGCTTGCGTGAAAAACTTTGCCTTGCTACGTTCAACATCGGTTGGTCCTAAAGATTTTCTATCGTGTGTGTGTGTTTTCGTCCTATTTTTTATGGCGACACAGTAGTTGAGTGTGTGGAAAAACGAGTAGTATGCGCCGCGCCAAGTAGATGGAGGGAAGGAGTGGTTGTGAACTTGTTTAAGAAAGGAGACAATACTGACCAAGGAAACTACAGGGGGATCACACTGTTGAACACAGAAGGAAAAGTGTTCTGTAAGCTGCTGAACGATAGGATAGTGGGAGTATTGGAGAAGGAACATACATATTTAGCAACTGGCATACGGTTTAATGTGAAGTCAACAACAACAACAACAAATACATAGCACTACTAGTGAGGGCCAGGCAGGTTTCCGCAAGAAGAGGGGGTGCGTAGACCACGTATTATTCACGGTAGGGAGAATCATCCAAGGTAGAAAAAAGGCGGGAAAGCCGACGTACTGCTTCTTCCTGGACGTGAAAAAGGCATACGACACCGTATTATGGAGAAATGGGTTGAGGAAACAACTGTCCAAATACGGGATCAAAAAAAAGGAAAATACATGTGGAGAGTGTAAGATGACAGAATGTACGAAAAGCGCGGTCATGGTAGACGGAGAACGGTCAAAATTCTTCGACATTGAGCAGGGGGTCCCACAAGGTTGCACGCTGTCCCCAACATTGTTCCAGGTGTTCATCAACGATCTGTTGGAAGTCGTAGAGGCAGTCCGGAAGGGAGTAAAAGTAGGGGACACGGAAACGTCGGTTTCAGGAATGCTGTTTGCGGATGATTTTGTCGGTATGTCGGACACCCCTGAGGGACTGCAACTGCAAATTGACGCGGCGAAGAAGTTTACTGATAAGTGGAGATTGTCTGCCAACGTTCAGAAGAGTGCCGTCATGGTATGCAACGAGAACAAGGAGAAACCAGTAGAACGCAGATGGAAGTGGGGGGATCGAGGAGATTGCAGTAGTGGACCAGTACACATGTGTGTAGTCTACTGTGTTTCTATTTTTCATGGCCTCCCTGCCTACTCTGCTGTGTTGGGTACCTTGATCTCCACGAGCAGGGAAGCTGCACCCAAT
>CACKRE030003228.1:239408-258077 GCA_902602495.3 Ectocarpus sp. CCAP 1310/34
GGGGGGGGGGGGGGCTCACATGCTCGCAGGAACCCGCAAGAAGAGTGCATGTGAGGTGCATCATGGATGTTACTCTTCGACAAACGACATCCAACGCACCAACGCATAGACGTTTTGTTTCTAATCTTCTACAGTTGGGTGCGTCTCTGCTAAAACGGCAACGAGGTGAGGCCTCTCCGACGGGAACATGACGCCACCGCGTGCCTGGCCCTGCCGCGCCGCGCAAGAAGCCTGACAGAGATTCCATCGCCGTCCGCGGGGCACTGCTGCAACGTCCATACAAACCCGCGACAAGACAGATGGCTGCAAACACCCCTAGGAACCCCTCCCTGCCCCCCCCCACACCTCCAGGACGCGTGGGAAACGGTCTGTCAGCCAAGGCATGCAACCCATGAGTACGCTCCCCGCTCCACTCCCACCCTTTGTCTTTGCTCGCCCCCTCTCGCGCACCATGTGCCGCTTGATGCTCTGTGCGATGTATGTCTTCCCTCGGGCGGGCAGCCCCACCGTCGCCAGCAACAGCTTCCCGTCCCGCCTCACCGCGAACTCGGCCTGCGAGAGCCCGTGCCGCACCTGCCCCGCCAGCCGCCGTCGGAGAATATCTGGAATGGGGCTGCTTGGAGGCGATTTTTTGTTGTTGTGTGTGTTTTCGTGTGTGTCCGGCCGGTAACCGCCGTTGCCGTTGTCGTCGTCGTTGTGCCACCACCATCCGTTGTCGCCATACCGGACCAGAACATTATTAAGTAAAATAAACAAGGGTCCCGCCGAGGCGAGTAAAAAAAGAAACGCGGCAGGAGAAAGGACGGAAAGCATAAGCAGCAGCAGCAGCAGCAACAGCAGCACTTCTTGCGTTGAGGGCCAGGGTCCGAGGACCTGCACGGGCAAGCTGGTCCACGTGTGCAATTGAGTGGCATCGACTGCGACCGGTTCGAGAGAGAAAAGCGAGGAGATAGCCATGTGAGCAAAAAAAAACTGCCGCACGCCTGTGACCACGGGAATCGACCGCGTCAAGTTATTGACTAGTACGGACAGCAGAAGGTACTGGGTAAAGAGAACGGAACGGTTTTTTAATGTGAAGACAACAACAAGAACCGCGTGCACATATAAACGCCCGACGCATTCCTCGCAGCAGTGCCGTCACCTCTCTTTGAATACCGACGACGACATCGAAACGGGCCGGAAGAACTGTCTCTGGCTGATGGCCTTCTTGGGCCCGAGCAGCGGCATCTGTGCTGCCGCCGCCGCATCACCGTCGCCGCCGCCGCCGCCTCCAAAACTTCCTTCTCCTGACCCCTTCCCCGCTGAAAGCTGCGGCCCGAACGAGTCCGACACCGACCTAACCTTTTTCCCGAAGCCGCGGCCGGACCCGCCGCCGCCGCCGCCGCCGCCCCTGCCCGCGGGGGAGGGCGAGACGGGAGGGGTCTCCGCCGGCGCGAAAGAGAAGGTCCTGTCTGCGAGGGAGTCGGTCATCCGGAAGAGGTTCCGCTCGTTCATGCTGCTGTTCGACGCTGGTCGGTTGTTGTTCGTTGGTGTTGATGACGGAGGTGCCGTTGTTTGTGATGGTGTCGTTGTCGATGGTGGTGATGGTCGTGGTGGCGACGTTGATGATGGTGATGGTGAGGGTCACGAACACAGCGGGACGGTATATTATTACATCGTCGAGCAGGGGAAAGGGCGGAGTGGGAAGGAAGGGGAGAGAAGACATCGGATCGAGAAACGCGTGTTGACTTGATTTGTTGTCGAGCAGGCGGGATCTCGCTCCCTTTAGATACCAACGCCTCGCAACTTCACGGTTTCCGCGTGTGTACTAAGTGACGGGGATGGGGGACTGACTCTTCGTGTTCTTCATCTGTTCAACCCTGCTTTCAAGTCGGTGGTTCGTTAAACAGGAACGAAGGGGGGCGGGGGGGGAAGGCAGCGGGCCGCTTTCGCGTCCAATTGCTCCGCTCCGACAAAAGCCATCGTTGCAGGTATGGCTGTGCAGCTATGCGGGGGGGGGAGTGAGACCGTCGTCGGCAGTTCCGTGGCCATTGCTGCTTCTTGGCCTTGATCGCCGTCTCTCACGTACGCACATCTCATGAAAAAAACACACCAACTGCGAATTCTACTTCCTGGCGATCGGACCACAAACGGCAGACGATCATTTATGCAGTGGCGGGGACCCCGCCACGTTCACCATTCCGCGAGGGTTGCAGTCGCATGGGTAGGCACCACAAAACCACACATCCTTGCGGAACGGGTTAATATCGGATTCCTCCCCGTACCGTCGATTCCGCCCAGGCAGCCGTGGATAGACGATCCGGATTCCTCCCCGTACGGATCATTAATCGCCCCGGCAGCATCAGCGGCAGCAGCATTCCCGGTCTCGTTGCCCGAAGAGTCGGCCGTGTGCCATTCCTGCGGGTATCGGCGGTTGCGGCGGTTTCGCGACGCGCAGGCATGTATGGGAGGCTACGTTACTCGTGAATGACGTTCCATAGAACAAGACTCGGGTTGGATGGGAAATTTGTCCCCTTCCGCTAGCTTGGTGAGATGAAAACGGGCGTGAGAGCGCCTCGTATCAATTGCGGAAAGGCCGAAGGTGAAAGGGGGTCGTTCTAACTACCACGCATAGTTTGCTGAGGGGGCAAGCAACACCGCCGTAGACCCCTCGCGCCGAAAACCAAGGTTGAATCGGGACCATCCACTTCGGGGTGTTGCCGGCTGAGCAGGCGAAGGGGTGCTCACTTATTCTTGCTTGCCTTGAGTGTCGAACACGTCGGCATTGACTATTACACAAACGCATCTCCAGTCCAAGCTGTTGGACGGTGTCAAAGCCAACTACACCTGATTTGCTGTACAGGTGTGAGCGCAGAAGCAGCAGTTGTGATACCGAAGCTCGACCGCTCCAAAACCAACTCGGTTTGGGAATAATGCACGCAACACGCATTCTCGGGCTCGAGTAATTTAGCCACGCAATCCAGAGGATATTTCGTGTGACCCCGGATCGGAGCTCTTCAGTCAGAGAGGCGAGGCCGTAAGGTAGAAGATACTGTGGACGACGGTTGTTGTACTCAGGTCTGATACTTTTACCTGCTTGAGTAAATAAACATGACAGATTTGGGTGCTCCGTGCATCGTAGGTATCGGAATCAGGGTGGGTAACCTAGTTCCTGATGCCCCCCCCGCCAGAGTATACCGCTCCAGAAGTCAGGGTGGGTAACCTAGTTCCTGATGTCCCCGTCGCAGCGAAGAATATACCGCTACAGCAGTACCAAGGATGGTAAACAGTTGCCGTTGCACGCATATGGCCCGCAATGCCCATACACGCGGGCCTTCGAAATTAGATCGGGTGTTTGAGGTTGGCTTATGCTCCCGCAAGGTCACGGCTTCATGGCGGCATGCCAGAGAGCACATCGAACGTATCCTTCCTTGTCTTTCGTATGCATAGGCGGTGCATGTATTCGCATGCCCAGAGACGATGCTTCAATGCTAATCGACGCCTTTTAAAAGCACGGACACAGTGCTGCTCGAACAAGGTGCAACGTCACCGCATCACGTTGCTGCTGCTGTAGCGTTCATAAAAGCCAGTTCACCCTCTGCTCAGCAGCGGTTGGTTGCATTCCGTGATATCACATGTCATCAGACTCCGTCGAACGGTGACTACTAGGCCAGTCGTTCTTCTATGCCAGGGCAAAAACTGCAAGTGCAGCTCCTGTCAAGTGGGAGTGGGCGGTTCGCTGATTCTCGGAAGTCTCGCATGGCTGGTTCAGAGGTGACGAAAAACAGGACAACGCCCCGGTTCTGTGATGATGTTGTGGGACGGAGAGCGATACAGCGATCGCCGCCGTGGGGAGCAAATGGTAAAAGTTGATCAATCGATTTGCTGGTGTCATGCCACTACCGCTACCAAAGCGGCGTGCCTGCTCCCATTAGGCAATAGACGAGCAGCGTCAACCGCGGGTGCTGTTGCCATGCTTGCACATAACTATGCCAGTTGGTAACTATGCTATCTGATCCTGGTGTGCTGCTGCGATACAAGGTCAAAGAAACACGCCGCTATTTTCTGAAATAACTCGCCTTCGTGCCGCAGACTTTCACATGCGTCCACGTGCTCTTGGTCCCCGGTCGTGGTGCAAACGTGTCGTCATTCTCCATGCGAAGCACGTCTCGCCCTCCTGTATGGATAAGCACTGAAAGCAGAGGGAGTAAGAGGTGGAGAGTGCCGAGGAGAGCAAGCGACTCTGACTGCTGTACCGCCGTGGCAGTAGAGTCGACACGCCCCCGCCGCCCCGCCCGCTTGCCGCGCGCAAAAAAAAAATCAACATGGATGTCTCGCCGCCTCAAAGGCATATCCGAAGGAATACAAAAAAAAAAAATGTCGTGCAAAGATCAATCCAATGCTCATTGCACACAACAGAAAAGAACACCGAGGTCCATAAGGACCGTCACATTCATCAGCTACGGGTCACGTCAGGCCTGGCTAGCTTGGCGGGGAGGACATACCAGACCATGACCACAGCGGCAGACCCTCCGCCCATGGGTCCATTGCAGCGGGCTTACAGCCTGAGAGACACCGCTGACGCTCCTAAGGCAGCTGACCCTCTCGATGAGTCCAAGCACTTGGACCACATTCCGGAAGACTCGCTCGCTGAAGATGTTACGGGCTCCAGTGTCGCGGCCATCTCCAGCTTCCTGCAGTCGACCCAGGTGCGAGGTTACGAGTTTTGTCCGAGCAGGCTGGTGCAGTAGAGGGAGATAGAATCCGATGTGTCGTAGTGGAATTTGGTGCTTGGCGGGTGCCTGTCTGTGCGCGGAGCATGGGAGGCATGAACTGAGACTCAGGCAGGTACAGGAGGTGTTCATGTTTAACAACAGCTTGCTGTTCGCGTGCAACACGAACCATGCTATTCCCGCATTCCAGCGTACAATCAAAATGGACGGTCCATTGTACAGCGACGGCGGAGGCGAGGGCACCGTCTATCTCGTGTGCATGATGATCAAGCACCGAATGCTTTGTTTTTGGACACTAAGTCGCCGTGTGGTTGCGGCCATTCTTCGTGTTGAAAGATTAGGAAAAATATGTACATACGCAGAAAGAAGGATGCTAATCGTGTGGACACGTTGTTCGTAAAGTTGACCGACTTAATTAGTCGCGAGGGAAGGGATTGCTGTACCCTTCTCGCGATAAAAATATCTCAGGCAGGAACCACAGGAGGGGGTCCAACCCCCCCTCCTAAGTGACCCCGGTTGGGTCGTCTAGCTGGTAGAAGTGGAGGGTGGGGGCCAGAGGGGCAGACGACAGAGTCCAATGATGGGAGAAAAAATAAAATACAAAAAACACATTCCTCCTCGGAGTTAGGTAGTCTTCGAGTGCGAAGAGCAGCGTTTTAGAAACTTTGTTTTGTACTCCTTGGAGTATGCACCAGGAACGGCACGTTTACGACGATCGATTGCCCACAAGAGAAGGGAAAAGCGATTAGAAAATACGTTCTTGTGCGTCGGTGCGTGCTTCACGGTGGGGCAGCGCAGCAGGACCGCGCACAGCAGTGGGTGTGTGGGTGCACCTGGTGGACAGACGGGGCTGGCTGTGCTCATGTCTGGACACCAGCCCACAGGGCAAAGTCGTCGCAGCATCCGATCACTGAAAGTTTATCCGTTCGAGACTATAATTCTGCCTCCGCGTCATCTGCCCCCGGGTCGAAGGGGTGGGTTGAAGTCGCCTTGTTGGGGTGTAATTGAATTTTGAGGTTGTTCGCCATGTTGTCGTTCAGTCCAAGGGGTTGTTGTTCCCAATTGAACCGCACCAATCTCGCAGCTCGTCCGCAGCTAATGTCATCATCATGGAAGCAGTGCCATTACCATCATGGTGGATGTTGTTGTTGTTGTTGTTGTTGTTTCTCACATTAGCTCTGAAGTCCACAAATATACGGGGAGCCCGTGGTCTCAAAAAGCCGGCACATAAGACGCCGCGGGGAAACAAAACAAAACTAGGGTTGTTTGTTGTTGTTGTTGTTGTTGTTTTTCTTCACATTAAACTCGTGTCAGTTGCTAATCCCAAAATCTAGCAAAGACTCGGTCCGTGGTCACAAAAACGCTAGAGCCATCAGAGGATCTAAAGAACACACACACTATTAGCAAGAAAAGGGCACGCAAGCCCGAGGAGGTACACCTGCAATCCCTGCAGCACGTTTGCATGATCACAACTGAACTACACGCCCACACACTACAAATCGACTACAGCAGCAGCATCACCCCCCTTGTCCCGCATTTAACCAAAATGAGTGTTTGTCGACTACAGCGTACTGCTGTCTGAAGTGCTGTCTGTACAAAAATAACACCATGGTGCATGGTACACAAGCTCGGGGCATCCTGCTGCTGTCTGAAGTGCTGTCATAATGAGTCCGTGGACATACAATGAAGGAGAACACCCAACCAAAGCCATCATTGCAATTGACAATCACCCGAATCTATCCAGATCATCTGTGTTAGGCACAGCAGTGTAAACATCGACACTGACTAGGAATCGTTCCACATTGAAGGGGTCTTCCACGATGCAGGTACACAATTAAGGTACCCACAGGTTATCCGCGCCATCTCTGCCGCGTCTCTCTACAAAACCAGTGACGTCATGACATACACCCAACACCTGTGTATTCAGGAAAAAACGGAGAAATATTTGACAACACAAGTGTTTGTCCGTGCGCCACGGTTCGATGCTGTCCGCCTGCTCCGGTGCCGCTGCTCCGGTGCCGCTGTGGCAGTCCTAGCACGACCAAACTCGACCCGCTCCGCTTCGTACACGCTCTCGTTGCTGTCCATCCCAGTCGGTTCCTCGCTTTCTCCCTCGTTGCACTTAGGGTTCTTGGTCTAAAAATTCTCGCGCCGAAGGATCAACCAGCCCAATCAGCTCGTCACCGCCTGTCCCCTCCTCCTTTGATGGCAAAATCAGGTTACTGCGACAGTACAGCTCCCTCTAGCAAACCTAGGGCCGTGTACATAGTGTCCGTCCACCTTTCTGATGACGTCTGCCTCTGCGCACAAAGATGAGATGGGCATTGCTGCCTACACCGACGGCCTGGAGGCCCGCGCATCTGCACCTTTGTACCTGACGCACCAGTGCCGACCCAACTCCACCACTACGCACGCCTCGCGGCGGGTGCGCCGCAGCAAGAAGGTATCGGTCCCTTGAGGGTGAGTCTAGCCCTGCCCGCTAGAAAGCCCCCCCCCCTCGCTAAGGGTCATGCCTACGCAAAACCTTGCCGAGGCAGCGAGGGGAAGAAAGGGAGAGGGTACAAACCACTCGGAAAAAGGAAACAAATTGATAGAAAGAAAAGAACAGGTATCGGACCGACCGGTGGATGTGTTGAGAGTTGGATTCACGAATTTGCAAGCTCCAGTCTGGGCTCCTTCGTTGGCTTTATGTGGGCCATTCCATGGAAAAATATTCGATACACCCACGGGGACGCACATTAGCCATGCACCCACACCGTTTCTTACCGACAGAACCACCCAACCAAGAGCGACCTAGGGCCACAAAACCTAGCACCTACCCGCGTCAACACCAACGTAGCACCTGTCCAAGCCATACCAACGTAGGTCGATCGCATGAACACCAACCTAGCACCTATCCATGCAATACCAACCTAGAGATCATCCCATCAATACCAACCTAGCGCCAACTGCCGGCACACCAACCTAGAACTGAGCCGCCCAGTACCAATCTAGCCCCAATGCCGGCACACCAACTAGAACTGAGCCACGCAGCGCTAGCCTAGCCCTCAGGCACAACAACCTAGAACTGAGCCACCCAATGCCAACCTAGCTCCTGTTGGGTCGGTGTGGGGTTTTAGGGTTAGGGTTAGGGTTAGGGATTTACCCGGGTTCATGTAGTTGCTGCATGGAGGGACAGAAAACCGCTCCTGCCTGCCTGTAGACTTGTACAGCGACAGGTTGAAGAAACAAGAAAAACGCATACATACATGTTCGTGACGGTCGTTCCTCAGTCAAGATTTCCGTCGGTAGAAAAGGTGTGGGTGCATGGCCTATATGCGTCCCTGTGGGTACAAATAATTTTTCGGCCCTGCGCACATGTGTGCACTGTAGAGTCCGTCCGGTTAAATTTTTCCACAACATGACCCCCACTTTTTCTCGCTTGTTTTTGAGAGTTGACACGCGAAAAAAAGTTGAGAAGAACCGCAAGGTCGAGAAGCATCGATATCCGGGGTCAGTTTTTTTTTTGGTGAAAATGGCCGTTTTGGGGCGAAAATTACACCGAAATTATCCCGAAACGCCGCGTATTGTCCCGAAACGGCACGTATTACCCCGAGTACAGCCCCGCAGGCAGGGCCCTGCACCCTTAGCTCGGCAGCGCCGAGTAGAACAGCCTTTTTCGCTTGATAGATATATATTCTATCTACACTAAGTTGTGTCCTATATATTCTATCTATCTAGAATACTATATACCATGTCGGTTTAGACCACATGTAAAAATTTTTAAATCAAAGTATAAAGGAGCAGGACGCAAATGTAAGGTAGAATATCTATCGACCTATATGGTTACACAGATACAACATCGCGCCGGCTGGTGCTGCCGGTGNGCCTTTTTCGCTTGATAGATATATATTCTATCTACACTAAGTTGTGTCCTATATATTCTATCTATCTAGAATACTATATACCATGTCGGTTTAGACCACATGTAAAAATTTTTAAATCAAAGTATAAAGGAGCAGGACGCAAATGTAAGGTAGAATATCTATCGACCTATATGGTTACACAGATACAACATCGCGCCGGCTGGTGCTGCCGGTGAAGTGAGGTGGTGCGAGCTTTGCCGCTACGAAACGCTTCAACATCTTATCGGCAGCCTCGTTAGACTTTTTTCTGGCCTCCTTGGCCGCGGCAAGGGCGGCCTGCTCTTTGGCCTTGCGCTCCTCCGCGGTTGTTGCTTGGCCACGAGCCAGCAACACGTTGTCGGCCGTGTCGGTGGGCGAGCGGTGGTTCGTCCACTTCTTGAGGTCTCGGGTTTGCAAGTAGCCCTCAAGCCCGTGGCTGTAGGCATATATGTACAGCCAGGAAACACGGGCCCATTTTCGGCACAGTGACAAAGAGCTCAGCGTCATGGGAAGGCTTGCAAGCAGACTCAGGACGGAGTAGTCGCAGACACGGCGCTTGATAGACTTGGTGTAGCCCCAGGAACGCTCGATAGCATTGAGCTCCGGGTGGTACCTGGAAACCCCGCAAGAGCAGAGAAGGAAACTTAGCGCAAGAGTCTGAGCAGCATTATACGATTAGAATCGAACCACATGCGCGTATTGCAGATATCTAGATATTCTACCCATAGACACATCTCCGCCCAAAAAAATTCACTCACTTGGCGAGGAAAATGCATGCGTGCCCAGCAGCTTCGAACAGCTCCTCGACCCGATTCATCTGCTCCTTGAAGGCCTTGACCTCGCTGATGATTCGCTGGCAGCAGCATCTTCTCGATGTTCTGGCTGCATCGCGAGCACCACCTTCCTCGCTGTCTTCGTCCGAATCATCGGAGTCTCCTTCGCCTTCGAGCGCCTGCTGCCGGCTCTCCCCCCCCTTGTTGTACATCGTTGACTTGTCCCGCTTGGCCTTAGCCTCGTCTTTGCACCTTAAAAAGAAACAGAGGACAGAGACATGCAAAAAAGAGGCGCCGAAAACGTAAATATAGGTTACCGCGAGTCCAGGTGCATCGCAGCAGAATAGAGCTCAAGGGAAAAAGCAGAACACACCTCGAATAGTTCATCGACTTCAAACGAGGCTTGGAGGGCACGCCGGCAATTTAGCCCCTGAAACAGAAACGAAAACCAATGATCCCACCTTTGGCACAGCAGCGGTGGCGCTTTCGTTTCGCTGGCTAGCTTGTACAGCCCCATGTCCTCCAGAATCTCCTTCATCCCCTTGGCGACACCAATCAGCTTCTCCGAGCTGGTCCCCCGTTTGACAACCGTTCCTATCGGGAACACTCCCAACCTTTTCCCGTGTCGTTTCTTGGCTACATACGTTTGACGGAGACAAGAGCAGGAAGGGGAAAAGGCGATATTTGTTTCGTACCCATAGCCACTATCTACGAAACTGGATGGGATGGGAAAGCTCGAGTATCACGTGGTGTATTTTTTTTAAGCCTCGCACAAAAAAAGTTCCTAAAATCACGTCAACTCTCTACAGCAGTGCAGTAGATAGATATATGTCTACATAGAAAAAAGTCCCTAAATCAACGATGGAGCTCACCCACGGCCTCCGCCTCCGTCTTTCGAGCGAAGGGGCTGGATCTGAAGCACAGCACGTCGCCCTCCCGAAACGTCGTGTAGATCGTTCTGCCGTTGTACTCGAAGTTGCGGGGGGGGATCTGCTCGCCCCCTGGTGAGGCTCGGATGTTCTGCGCCCTCAAGGCGTCGGGGCTGTATGCGTTGTGCCCGGTGGAGTTGTCAAAGACTGCGAGCATCTGTCGGCCTGGTTCCCTCGAGATCTCGAACGCCGCGAATATGGCCTGTCGATGAAAGCGTGAGCGCGATGGAAATGTGTATTGGCGAGACGCGTGGCTCAGAGTTTCGTTTGGAAACAGAATGTAGAAGCCAGGTCGTGGGAAGAAAATCTGAGGGCCATGAACCCACCTCGAAACACAATGTTGCTCTGTAGATATCTAAAGGTTGACTCTCCTCACCTCAAGCTGCACGCACAAGCGGTTGCTATCCCAGTATCCGTCGAGGTTCTTGCCGACCCGGAGGATGATCCTGGCCGAGCGCGCAAGGTTGTACTCGGGCCCAGATTCCTTGCAGTCGATGTTCAGCTCCGAAAGAACGCGCTCGAGCGAGTGAACAGCATCAGACACCTTCTTCGTCTTCATGCCGTCGGGGTACTCTTCGCACGGCTTGCAACGCCCGACGTAGGTGTCGCTGCGGGAGAGCGTAGCTCCTTCATCCGTAATCTCCATCTGTGGGATAGGAGCAGGCATCCACAAACAAAAAACACAGAGTGGACAAGAGTCAGCATGTTCAGTATTTCGCTCGAGGGAGCATTGAAAACATTTCGTAAATTTTCATCGACGGGAACAGGGGCACACTCCACATTCCACGTCAGCCCTCCAGATACAACCTATATTTACGATACTCCTATACAACATACCTTCGGCATTGTCCCGTGTTCCTGCATGATCGCGTACACCTCAGCGGGGATGTCCAGCTGCCCGCGTTCCTCGCCGATCAAGTCCGACACCATGACAGCGGCGCCCTCGTTTTTCGGGCTCATCGCTGCGCCCTTTTCATCGTTCTCCCACGCTGCCCCGCCGCTGTCGTTCTGCTTGTAGGCGCACTCGTCGTGGTACACCACCTCCATCACCTCCCTCGGTTCCAGCAAGCGAAACCCGGGCGGCAGCGGTTGGGCTGGAACACGCTGCCGCTCCGTGCACCACAGCTCGAGTCTCTCGTCGACCGGAAGCTCTTCGAGCTTTCCGCTCGTCCTGAGGTTATGCTGCTTCTCCCAGCCGCACTCGCCTTCGAGCTGAACGTGCATCCATGTGCTCCCTTCCCCCAGAGGATCGCCCCCCGCACTCTCGAACACCGCAGGCCAAAGAGCAACCTCCTCGGCTTCCGGGCCCTCACCGATCTTTGCGAGCCTGCAGGTCAAGGTGGCGGGACGAGAGATTAAACAAGAGGTCCCTGCGCAAGGTTGTATGTTCGCGTAAATGCTCAAACTTGAACGACATCTAAACTTGAAAAAAAAGTAAGTTGTCGGTTCCACGGTGGAAACCTTACACGAAATCGGAAACATTGCAGACCCAATCACACCACAAATTCAATACGCACTTGACTGTACGCTTCTGGTGCTCCTGCATCTCCGTCACGTAACCCATCCTCCTCCTGATGTTGTCGGGGCGGTTGTGACCGTCTGCGTAGACACACTTTCGGTGTCGCCGCCAACGGAAGCCCAAGTCCTGCAGCCATCTGTGCACCGTGTCGAGGGAGATTCCCCGCGCACCCTCTTCCATGTAAGGCTTGAGCGCGGTGTCGTTGAGATGCCTGCGATTTTGATCAAAAATAATGGTGCAACATAAGTTGCTGTGCAACAATCGACACACGGTTCTTCTGCATATCTTTCAACGACCTGGGATGTAAACATCTATTGCATATCGTGGGAATGTTTCGACACCAGCATGCATCGCTAATCGCCAACCGACAAACTCTGAAATAGAATCCTAACCATGACGTTGTTTACATTCCATACTCACTTCTGGAAGTCCCGAACACGTAGCTGCGGCTCCCCCTCCTTGCGGCCGTATATCTTGGCGTCCAGCCACTCGCGCGACTCTTCGCGAAAGTCCTCGTCGTTGATTACCGAGAGCAGGTTGCGAGCAGCGTAGTCCCGCACGCGAACCTTGAACCTCTTGCCGTTGACAAAATCACGCACCCACGCCCGAACCACTTTACCGGTCACGCCGACCGGAAGCGCCGCAACCTCGCTGTGCTTGATGGGGTGAAGTCCATCAGCAATCCTGGTCCGCCAAACGCAAACACATTTGGCAAGATAGTCGTGACTAATTCAGGGGATGCGTATTCGACAACGTGGAATTTAGCGGGTTGTAAACTGTTTGCGTACCCACTGCTGTAGCACGCATCCATCACACACGCGAAAAACATAACTTACTCTAGCGACACGAAGGTCAAGATGGCGGACGCCTGTCTCATGGCGTACCCCTTCTTGTTGTCGGTTGCTAGCGCCTCGTCCGGGTTCTCCACGATGTTTTCCAGCCGGAAGTGCCGGACCGCCTGATCAAATCAGTACAGGGAGGGGGCTGTCACGTCAAGGCGAATATTTACCGACAGAACTTTACGTGACGCACAGCAGCAGCAGCCCCACCAATTTGAACATGTGCGTGAATTTTCAAATTAAAAAACGCAACCACCCATGTTTTTATCTAGGCATATCTTCATGGGGCTGTGATCACATGAAAGCACGCACCACCTGCTGTCACTACACACAAAACGACACAAAACAGGCCCCTGCCTTCACACACACACTCACACACGAGAGAGTCGGCAAAGCTGGGGATATTTTTTCACCCTTGCCACAAATGAAAGCAGATGCGGCAACATCACAGCTGCAAAGTCCACACAGCAGTAGTCATGAACACCATTGTTGTGTCTACTCCTAACGCTGCTCACCGGAAAAAGAATACCCTTCGCCTGTTCGAAGATCTCTAGCCGCTCTTGCTGCACCTTCAAACGCGCCGCTTCCCGCACTGCGCGCCGTCTCCCGGATTTCTTCGACCTCCTCTCCCGCCTTCGTTGCTCCTTGCGAGACACTCTCCTGCGCTTGGGGTTACATTGCTTCTCCTTCTTTCCTCTTCCTGGGCCAGCTGGCAAGCCCTTTGGCCGCGGTTTCCGCGCCCGCGCCGCGGCAGTAGCCGCCGGCTGGATGCGGCATGATTTCCGCTGTGCGGCGGAATCTCGATCTGCGCACCGATCGGGATTCTGCAACGCTCCCTGCGACGGCTGCTTCGGCGTCTGCTCCAACGTCTGCTCCACGTCGCTCCACTCCATGTTAGACTCTTCTGACGACGTGCAGTCAGCCGAGTCGCCAGCGTATCCCCCAAAGATGAGCCCCTCAGACGCGGAACTGCACGCGTCCAGACACACATCCACCTGCTCCATGGCATCTTGTCCAAACCAATTGCAGAGCTCGTCACCGTCGTCTCCACCTCCCTCAACCTCGAACACAACCGCCCCGTCCTCAAACTGTCCCACCTTGCTTTCGGTCTCTGTAGAGGTGGGGGCGAAAGTGCTGCCGGGCGGAGGCGGTGGAGTCGGCGCCCACATCTGAAAAAGAGTGCGAAAGCCCCTCTTTTCTTCTTTTTCTCGCTGCTGTTGCCGGCGGCGCCTGCGCTGTCGTTTGCTCGTGCCATCACGCTTGACACGGCCCGAGCTCCCCGAGCTGCAGCTGCCATAGTGACTACTGCTGTCGCTGCTGTGTTGGCTGCTGCTGTGGTCCTCCTCGTCTCCTTCATAACATGTGTCGTGGTGGTCATGTGGCGGTGAAGTGTCCGCAGCGGGGGATGGTGACGCGGCCGCTTTCGCGCCGAACCGACCACCTGTTCTTGTTTGGCAGCTGCCACGCTTCTTGTTTCGTTTACCGGGGGGACGCCCAACCATGTATGGGCTTGGATGGGCCCTCAGTGGGGTCTATGTGACTGCTGTAGCGTGTGGTGTGTGGTGTGTTGTGTGGTGTGTGTGGCGGCACCAAACTTTGATGGGCCATAACTCTTTCAGAAATTTTTTGTTAGCAAAAACAAAAAAAACGTCCTGGGTGCAGGTCCAATTCGCCCGAATCCGTCGAGTTTTTCGAAATATATCGGTTGGTTTCACCATTAAAAACATAACTCTGGGACCAGCTGGAATGAGTCTTTTTGCCCATTTCTCCGTTGTATCTCAGCGAATACAAAGTTGAGTTGGGTCGCCGCGTAGCCCTCGGCGTGATACGCTCAAAACCGGTCTTAAAAAAAAAAGTGGACATCACACACGCCCTACTGAAATATAACAAAATCTGGCAAATCTCGACGGAATCGCGATTTTCTCGCCAACCAAAAAAAAAAAAAATCTGCTCCGATCAAACGATTCGCCTAAAAAAGAGTTTTTTGACGATATAACGTATATTATTAGGGGGTACGTCAGTCGCTCGCAATATATTCCCGAGTGATTCTAGGCAATCGTGGAAAAATTGAACCGGACGGACTATACATGTAAAGAGAGGTGTTTTGCGGAGAACGCGACACATAAAAAAAATCGGAAATACAAATGCACTTTCTGTGGGCACCACATGTTAGTATATATAAGGCTTGGGGCACCTTATTTCGTGTCGGGCAAACTCCCTTTTTACAAGTGGCGTCAGCGGCAGGATGTCATCCCTACATTATCAATGTCCCGGGTTCGATTCCGGGCACGTGAAAATGGGATTTCGTCCGCCGCCAGTCGGTCGGGTTCCGGTTACCGTACATGTTACGGGGGGTGCGTCGGGGTGCTCTTATTTACTGACACGTGGTACCCGCGTATTTGTCTACGTATCCGGGGGGGAATGTGGGCACCACGTGTCAGTAAATAAGGGTTGGGGCACCTTATCTCGTGTCGGGCAAACATCCCTTTTACATTTCGCTGAATATGGATTGATTGCTAATTTTTGTGTCTTAGACTATTATAGCAATATTTTTTTCGATAGAGATGGATTCGTTTGGTCATACGTGTTGATGAAATAAAAAATGCAAACCCGACAAACCAACTACCCAACACTTTCCTTCCGTACATTCCCAGCATAACATGCAGATAGATGCACAAAACGGCTACCACACTGTCTTGTTGACCCTGTTACCCACGGGGGAGATGTCCCTCTATGCTGCCCGGGAAATCATGGAAACACAGGTAGCCTTCACTGACGCTATGGATTCATTGCTAATCTGTCTTGGACTCTTGTCTTAAATAGAGATGGATTCGTTGTGTCATATTAAGAAAAAAAAAAATGCACAAGGCCGACCCGACGGCGACGATCGACGGAGCGACGGCGGCGCGATTGACGAAGGCGACCGATCGACCGACCGACCGACCCAACTTTTTTTTTTGTCTCCACTTCAAATCAGCGCTCACAGCACTGGTGCCGTTTACCCCAACCCGTGGTCACACAGAATAGCCCCTCTCTACCCTCCCCTCCTGCGGTACCTTGCCTTCGATTTTTAATGCGAGAAGAGTTCAGCACTCTCTTTCCTCTGTGTATACACGAACTAGCGCTATCCACTAGGCCAGGAGCGGAAGCGAGAGAAGAACTCAGTTTGCGACAAAAGCTCGCTTACGCCGGGATTCGAACCCCTGACCTGACCTCAAGAACGTTTCGAGGATACCAACTAGACCACCAGCGCGACCGGCTATACCCAACCAACGTCGATGAACGACGAAGCGACGGCGGCGCGATCGACGGCGGTGACCCAACCCCAACCCAACCCAACCCAACCCAACCCAACCCAACAAATGCATTCTCCACCATGGTATGCACTTTTTGGCCGGGCGGGGAGTTGGTACCAAGGGGACCATCATCATCCTTGTCCCTGATTGGGGGCGATTGATCTACACATGTATTCGTAAAAAAGATAACGAGCAGATCTATTCGTAAAATCATTGTACGGCGGCGGGCAAGTTACTTGTTGTTCGAGGCTGAATCTTTTCCTGCTGTGGGCCTAATAAACAGGCCAAGTCGTGGATTTTCTTACGATAGCGGTTCTTGTTCTCGGGCCCTGTCGGATCATGCTAATTTTCTTCTGCTACGATGCCGTTTTTTTAATTTATCGCGTGACTTCCGTTACACATGCTCCATACGTTTCGCCCCCTAGTACTGGAAGCCCAAATGGGGACACTTTGGGGACACAGCACTCAAATTTGCCTGTTTACCGCACCGTCGTCGTCACTATGCTCCGCTGCGTGAAACGTGCTAGGACACCTTGGTCTAGCATGCTTGCATGAGGTGGTACGCTGTGTGGTATGCTGCTATGTGATGCTTATGTTCCTCTCCTGGGCCTCTGACTTGCTGTACACAATGTCCCAAGCCGTGGGCCCCCTTGTTGGTAAAACTACTGAAATTTGCCGACTCGGCTTCCGTATAGAAAGTGATGTTTGTAATTATGTTTTGCCTAGAGCGACCTGATCCATGGCGGTAGTACCTGATGAACCCATTGGTTCCTCTGCGCAGCATGCTAAAGTGCAACAAGTACACCGCCAAGACTGCGAATGCAACGAAGTTTCACAAATGGCGAAACGTGGCTTGGCACCTGGCTAGTAGAAGGCACTTTTTTAATGTGATGCCGTCACCTGCATAGTCTCTTGTCGGACACGGGCCTCTCTGCTCCGGTGTGGTGGTCTCCAAGCTATCCTGCGTCTCTTGGTCTCGAAATTTTCGCGAGCTTGTTACCATTTTACCCTCTCCCCTCCCTTCCTCCCCGTGTGGTGTTGTCGCCGCCCCCCCCCCCTCCCCACCTCTTCCTGCGGGTCAACGAAAACTGATGTACCTCAAACGAAACGTGAAACGAAATCCGAACACCTACAGTACCAGAGCAGCGTGCGAAACTTCGTACCCGTGGCGGGGCCCGCCTACGGCGGCGACGGCTGCACTCAAGAAGCCCCCCAGGAGGAGGGGGGCACCGCAAACAGCGCGAACTGCGCCAAAGACGAGGAGCAGGGAGCGGAGCAAGGAGACTTGGGCGACGAAGAGCCCGACGACGCTCCCCCGCTCAAGCGCGGCATTGTGTCCTCGCAGGGGACGTCCGTGTCCGGCGGATCGAGGTACTCCAGCAGCGGCTGTTACTCGCGACTGAGAGGGGAGGAGGGGGCGGGAGGCCCAGCGTGGAACCCGAACATGCAGCTGAGCCTCGATGACTTCGACCAGGACTCGGTCAGCTACCTTGCAGAGGTGGGGGGTGCTGCTGTTGCGCAACCATAGGGCGACTTGGGAAGGGAGGCGTGCGACGAGCGGGGGGGGGCAGGGTATGGGCTGCGGCTTGCTTGCCTCTTGAAGTCAAGCAACGGCGGGTGGTTGCACATGTGTTTCTTGGGAGCACGCCTGCTTGTTTTGCTCTCTCCTTCTCGGTTGTGTCATTCTTTACAGCAAGAAGGGTCGGGTACCGAATCCTAGGACCGACCGAGTCGCATCGCTATCTTCTTGTGCTCCCTTTGCCTCTCTGTATATTGATCTACCTCCAACATTCACAACCAATAACCGAGGGAAATTGTTACCACTCGGTCCGAAACAGGGCGCGATGTGCCAGTGCTTCCTGGCCCGCAAGATTCCCGCCAGCATGAACGTCCCCGGGGGTGCGGGCGACGTGCCCTCGACGGACAGCAGCAGTAGCTGCAGCAGGTTCAGCCCTGCCTTCGAGAGCGCCAGGGAGCACGGCGTGATCATCAAGACCCCCAGCGAGGGCCCCAACCAGCAGATGTCCGAGAACGACCTGGTTGTCGAGTCCCTCGTGCTGCGGGAGCTCCACCACCCCAACATCGTCGGCATCCTGGGAGGTGGGACCACCCACACGGGGGCGAGCTTCATCGTACTCGAGTACCTGTCGATGGGCACTCTGCGAGGCCGCCTGGACAAGTGCGGCGGTGGTCTCGGAGTAGGGCCGGCCGTCAAGTACGGCCTGCAGCTGGCGTCGGCACTGTCGTACATGCATGACGGCGGCCTGCCGGGCATCATCCTCATGCACCGGGACCTGAAGCCCGACAACATCGGCTTCGCCGCGGACGGCCAGGCCAAGCTCATGGACTTCGGGCTCGCGAAGATCATCCACCGCACGCAGCGGTGTGGATCCGTCAAGTACACCATGACCGGGGAGACAGGTAAGGTCATCCATTGTCAAGTATTTGTTTTTTCGGTGCAGCATTTTCTTTCATTTTCAGAAAGGTGTACCTCGTGTTGGGGATAGTTGGGGTGTGACCACGGAAGGCGTCTGCGTCAGTTGGACCAGTACGGATATTAGAAGGCACTGAGCGGAGGACCAGACTGTTGTTTAAATGTGAAGGCGACAACAACAAATGCAGAGCGAAATGCACAACTCGGATGTGACCGAGGTCGACAGTACTCCCATCTAAGAGTGAGGGTTTGGAGGGGGGGGGGGGATACTCATTGTCGTGCA
>CACKRE030003228.1:283354-323478 GCA_902602495.3 Ectocarpus sp. CCAP 1310/34
CTCTCTCTCTCTCTCTCTCTCTCTCTCTCTCTCTCTCTCTCTCTCTCTCTCTCTCTGAGACCACAACCAACACGTCAACATGATCATCATCGCCTCCACCAACAAGATACCATGACTTTCTAGATACACTTGGAAGACACAATAACAATTTTTTCCGTGGACCAAACGAAAATCAGGCGATAGAAACCTACAAGTGAAAATCTAGTCTCCTCTAGCTACCTCTTGAAGATTGCCTCGAAGCACCGACGACCAGTCGAGCAGCCTCGACAGCGCCCGCCCCCTCTCCGCCTCCACCGTCCACGGCTTGAACGTGCACTGCGCCGCGCGCTCCGCCTCGTGCCTCATCCTCCTCTCCTGCCACCACCCCTTGTTGTCGCTGCTGAGAGAGAAAGGCTCGACTATCGTCTCGCCCAAGACACTGCGCCTCACTGCTCCGGGCCGTACCCCGAAGGCTTGGGCCTCCCGCTCTCGCCTCTCTCGCTCCCTTTGCTGAGCGACGTCCTTAAGCTCGAGATGCCTCCCGAGGCCCCTGACCAATACCGGCCCCTCGGCGCGCAGGATGGCAGAGTTCGTCTGAGGCACGAAGGTACATCGCTGCATCTCCGCCACTTCTTTCTCTTGCCGGAGAGCGTTGAACTAATAGTGTTTTGACGGCAGGAGCACGGGATACGTAAAAAATACTGTGAGGGTCGAATGGATGAACAACGGCACCGCGTACCTCGACACATGTCTGCGGCGTCGTAGACGAACGGTAAGGCCACACCGACGTCTTTCTGTAGCCTTACCACAGCCCAACAACAAAGCATATGCTGGTGAAGCAAACAATAAAATTGTGTATGCCATTGCCCTTTGAGTTGTTACGAAAACAACTCAATACCGTTTGTTTTGCGTACCAAGAGAGGGTGTACGCCGATTATTCACGTTTGGATCTCAGCGTATGCCGCTCACCGTCTACCCCTGCCGGTATGTTTTGCTCTCCTTCTGTCTCCCTAGCTAGAGTGTAAATCACTTACCCTCTCTTCTTGCTCTCTCTCCCGCGCACGCAGCTCCGCCGTCATCCTTGCCGGCTCCCGCACGCTCAGCCGGTACCTGTTGCCTGGGCCGTAAAGATCAGCGGCAGCAGAGCCTCTTTCACCGCTGCCCGCGCACCCCCCTCCATCCTGCGACGCCGCTCCTCCCTCCGCGTTCGTGTGCAACAGCGCAGCCTCCGCTAGCAGGGTAGGTTTGTGCGAGCACGCCTGCGCATCACTACTTGTTTCGGGTTGGTGTGTTTCCAATTATTTTGAAGTCCGGCCGGGAGCAGTATCCACACACGACAAGAAGTTAGCCGCGCGAGCACACGAGACGTACACCACGGAGCGGGGGGACGATGGCAGCAACGAGGGGGGAGGGGCGTGGGCATTTCTCGTGGTTGGGATGGCACGTGGCATGATCAACAACAACTGGCAGTTGGAACTTAAGCGAGAGGAAAAGGAGTGAGTATCGACTACGCTCCCGGGGAAAATCAAACAGAAAGGGTTGGATGGGATCGCATGGAGGCTGCAACACCTAGGCGGCAAACATTGTTGTTATGGTGGTATCAGAAGGTGTTGGAGAATAGCATGGCGGCGGCGTGGGCACCCGCTCGAGGCACGGTCCCGTCGATATCCTCACCTGACTTTGGCCTTCACCCTTTCCCTGACCCGCTGCCCCCTGCGGTTGTTGACGAGCTCATCCAGCGGGGAGGCTTGGGCCATTGAGTGCGTCACCGGGTTAAGGGATGGGCGGAACGTGCACTCAAGCTTCTCCTTCGCTTTCTGCGTCATGACGAAGTTCCTGGAGAGAACGGGAGCAAGAGATTGCAGCGATGACCGATTGGAAGGGCGAGGGCGAGCAGGCTGATTTCGCGCAGGAAAAGGCACTCAGCTAGCTTGGCTCATTCATTGACTCACACGCCAAGTCCAGGGCCTCTGTTCGGTTGGTGAAATGCCTGGCCTCCAATCTGTGCGCTGCTCAATGCATCGAACCTCACCGGCATGCTCTACTCTTTTCTCGTGTACAATTCCTGTCACCCGCTTGGCGTGCATTTGGGCCATGCCGCCATCGGTGTATGCCCGACTCGAAACGGTGTCCACCGATAACTATGCTCAACATACATAAGGCTTGGGAGTTATTTCCGTTTCGATCGCACCGTCGTCGATGGTCATCGACGGCCGTCATCCTCTTGACCCTCTCTTCCACCGTTTCCTCTAGTCTCTCCGGCATTCGCCTTCGGAGAAGCGCATCGGTCAGCCGCGCGGTAGTGGGATTGAACCACCGCGTCTCTTCCTTGGCCTGCCATTTCGTTTTTTTCGTTTGTTCGTCAACAACAAAAACGACGAGACGGCCAAGGGAAAGGGACGGAGGGCATATACGTTTGACATGACGTGCACCGCACCCTTAGTGCGAAAACATGTTTTCACGACCGTACTTGTGCATAGCCCCTCTCGAGCCTTCGATTCATGCCATCGGACCCACCCGTGCTTCCTGGCGGAGCCGCTCGCGCTCTTTCCTCTTCGCGTCCATTATCGCCCGACGCTGCTCAAACGGGGCCTGGAGATCCGGCCGCTTTCGGACCAGGGACTTGGTCCCTCGGCTGATGCTGGGCTCGAACGTGCTCATGCGAGCTTCGGCCTTGGGATAAAGGAGTGGTAGAGACAGGCCGGGACGTGGCAGGTACAAAGAATTGAGGCAGACGGAGGCGAAGCGTGCCCAGACAACAATGGGGTGTTGAGTAGGGTCGAGGCTTTTGTTGCGTTGCCAACGCCTGGACTTCAAGTCGGCTAGCTGCTGGGACAGCCCCCCCCTCTCGCATCGGTTAGTCCATAGACGCCAAGGCGATGAGAAGTGACCAAATTTTATTAGTTCATCGAGTTCCGCATGACGAAAAAGCACGTCCAACAGACGTCGTCTGTTCAAATCGTTCATCTTGGCAAAAGCAGGGAGGTGATCGGCTTCGCAGCGCCGCACGTGGTTGCGCCCTCATTTTGCAGAGAAAACTAAAGCCACGGAGGGGGAACAGGAGCAAAGACAGTCGAGCAAGTTGCACCAAAAGAAAGTAGAGCAAACGAATATCACCCCCTGTAGCTGACCTCCTCGTGCAACCCAAACTAGTATTCGCCCCATCAGTGTTTTGCCCGCTGGCGCACACGACGCTTCCCTCCACAAAGCACTAACCTCTTCGTGCTCCTGTACTCTGAGCCGCCGCCGTTCTCTTGCCCACATTGCCTGTTCCTGCAGGCGAGTCACCGACCGACCCCCTCCTTGCCCGCACGCCCCGCCCCCTCCCTCCCCAGCAAACGCGGGCCTGGTGTCCGCTAGCCTCTCGCTCACCCGGCCCATTGGCGGCGGCGCGAACGTGGCCCCCTCTCGCTCTTCCTTGTCGGCCACGAGGAGCCGCAGCTTGTGCTCCCGCTCGCGCTCAACCTCCCACACTCGCTGGTGGAGTGGCCGGTGATCGGCCACCGGGACCGCGCCGGCGGTCTTTAGCGTCGGCTGTTGAAGCCACACGGGGGAGGGGTTGGATTCGGTGGTGATGAAGGGTTAAGGATGAGCGGCTTTGTGCGAGTGATCATTGCGTGGGAGGGAGGATGGCAAATGGGCATCAGCACTGACCCAGAGGATGAGGACGGGTGGGTGGGTTGGTGGGGGTGGCGTGAGTTTATGGGTTTTCATCGCGAGGACATGCGCGTGCATCTCCATGCACGGGTGGGTGAGATTGCGGCGTAAGGCAGGATGAAATTGTAAAGGCGGGGTGGTTTTCAGGTTGCTGGCTCACGGCGTCTGACACACGGCAACGCTTAGTCCCCATCGGCAGAACACTCGAGGGTGTTCACAAGCCGTTGTTCTTTCTGATGATGGGTATTCTGAAACCGTCGTTCCTACTGGTAATCGACGGTAACTACCCCCCCCTTCACCTGGAACCTCTGTTCACCAAGACAAACAACTTGAACAAGTACAGAGTGGGTTTCATGGCTGTGAAACGGTGAGGAGCCTAGTCGGGATCTACGTGAGAGAATACTCGCAGGTTCTTGAAGGCCTTGTCAAGCTGCATAGGAGAAAATCACCGTTTTTTTTTCGTCCTGGCTGACCCTAGGTTGTTGAGTGCGGGCTCGTTGGCCGGGGACTACACATGCTCGATATTCCTCTGCAGTGTCTGCTTCAGACAAGAAAATGGCCTTGTGTGCTAACCACAGCACTGATCAACGATCAAGAAGGCCGGCGACTGAGGCTCCACCTTAGACACTGACAGAAGCAAGGCTGCAGCGACAGCAAAGAGCCCGCAACACACCCGAAGAGATACCACGGAAGAACCAAAGACGACCAACAAAGAGACAACCTCTCGACCCGCCTCCACCCCCCCAAGCACCACGCGCCTGAAACGTGCATTCCCGAAGAGCCTCCTTCTCCAGATGGTGATGCGCCAGCGCTCTAGCGGCCTCTTTCTCGCGCGCCTCCTTGTGCAGGCGTTCGTGGAGTGGTGGCCGTCTGGCGCCGGCCCCGCCAGAAGCATGACCCGCCGCGCCCCGTCCTGCCGCGCTACTCGACACGATGTTAGGGCGAAACGTGCACTCCTTCGTCTCCGCCTCTTCCTGCAGCTCTTTCCGCCTTCGCTCTCTGTCGGAGTACAGGGCCTGCCTGTCGCGGGCGAGTTCCTTTTTTATGACGTCATCGTTTCAACGGCGCGCCGGAGAAGGGGGTGTTTGGAAATGCGTGAAGCAGAGGGGGGGCGGGGTACTCTGCATTTTTTTTCTCAGCCTTCAGAGTGTTGACGACACATCTGAAAAAGGGTGCATTGGTTCTCTTCCCACGAGCGGCTCAGGGGAGAAGGGGCGGATGGGGACGTGCTCTGCTGTTGGGCATACCTTAGCGGTTAGACCATTGACCACGCGTCCTCGAGAAGACGGATCATTCATCCCGCAGGACCGATCACCGATGGCCAATCGTTCCTTCCTACTTTGCCAAAGGTGGCTCAAAAATGTCTTCGCGACTCTGTCTGACTGTCGGTGGGGGATGGGGCTAAAGCGAGACTCGTGCCAATGATTTGTGTACACTCACTCAGACCGGAGCAAACCCAGAAACATATTTCTTCGTGGTCAGGGCGAACGATATTACTGACCTCAATCCTACGCTCGCTGCCGGCTCGTGGCTTCCTTTGTGGTAGAGAGGACCGGTTGTTGTTTTCCCGCCCCTTTGGTCGGAACGCGAGCCGATCTTCTAGCCGCGCCGCTGCCATCGCGTCATCCTCATCTACGAGGCGGCCGTTGGCACTGCCGGTTGGATGTCTATCGCTCTCCTCGACTCTGCAGCGTCCTGTACGAACGATGACCGTTGGTGATAAGGGCAGAGCGACAACCGACCACAGAAAAATGACGATGACAGCAAATACAACACCGGCAACAACGGCAATGGAAAAGTACTTCCCGGAAAGGGGAGAAGCAAGACGCACAAAGTCACCAGGTAGGTGTTAAAGGATAGCTGTTCTGCACACGCACACATCTTCATGTGCAATGGTAGAGAAATAGAACTGGTCAACCCTTTCAGCCCGCCAAGTAACGAGAAACAACTGTGAATCAATCCGTCGTAAAACAATATCCATGCACCAAGCTTTTCTCAACCTCTTCTCGCTGCCGCAACCCATCCCCCTGGAGGATGACCCCGCGACGAAGAGGCCGTCCCTCCTTCTCGAACCCTGCGGTCAGCTACCTGACTCTCATTAGGGTGTCCCGGTGAGTGGCGGTCGTTCGGCTCAAGCGGTGGCACCGGCGGTGGTGGCGACAGCATCATCGCGGCGTCCTCTTGCTCCCACCTGCGCGCAGCGCTGGCGGCACCGATGCAGCTGAGCTCGTTGTGCTTGATGTCGGTGTCGGCGTGGGTTCCATCGTCGTGCAGGTGTCGGAGAAGCGCTTCGACAGGCTCTTCCCCTGCTGCCGTTCGCCATCCGTCAGCGTCTGCGTGAACGTTTGGACCACCGCCTTGGCTGATATCGTCCGGGTACTCCAGATCCGACGCGAAGAAGATGTTTCCCCTGACGGTGCTGGGACTACCGTCGCCGTCATCGCCGCCACTCCCCTCCTCGACCCTTGCTGAAGAGTGGCCGTTACCGCCGGGAATTGCTCTGGTAGAACTCAGCATTGCTGTCTCTGGGTGCGTTACCGCCCCGCTTTCACTCCCTTCGGCAACTCGGCCGTTCCCGGGCATCCTTCGTTCAGTTGCGCCATGACGTTGTGCGGCCAACCGGGCCTCCCGCTCTTGCAGCAGTCTGTTGACCATGGCTTCGCGGTCGTGTGCTCTTCGTTTGTCACCAAGAGAGAAGGGAACCAAGGTGCCATGATCACATCGGCAGGCGGAGTGGCGCAGGGATTACTCACAGAGAGACGTAACTGAGAAATATCCCCGAAGACACATCAGGGATACACACCGCGCACACACATTCGGTTGTACTCTAGCTTGCTCCAGATTTCGCTCCTGAAGAATGTTGCATAACTTGGTGCAAAGTCGTGTGTCGTGCATGCTGGTAGCCTATTTTCGTATCACTACGGGGCCGGCCACTCGCATGCCAATCGCATGCCAATCGACGTGTGCTGCATGTTGGCGTATTTTATTGTTCGCTTACACAATGCATGCAAACAGCTGGTGTAAGCGACCCCCCTCACCTGCTGCCCCGTGCACTTCGAGTGACGCTGACAACACTTGCTATGCTGCTCGGGAGGTCGTCATTCTCGAGGTCGACCCAGGCGCGGCGTCGCGATCCCCCCTTCATAGTGTTGCTTCTGGGGGACGCTCTGTCCGTTGATGGGTTCTCGCCCATCGAGGGCCCACCGTCGCTGGATAGCCTCAATGGCGGTGTTCTTCTTCTGGTGGCTAGACGACGAGGGAAAACCGGCTTGATCTCCTCCGACAAACGTTCGCCGTCGCTCTCCTCGTCGAAGGTTGGCCCTGCCAGGGGGCTTCGATTGCCTGCCAGAACCAAAAAGAGACAAGAGCAGTGAAGAAGGAGGAGCAAGATGCCGCAACACTCGTGACTAATATTCTTCAAACGTTGTGCGCCTTACGTCTAAGGCAGCAACCAAATCAATATTCGTCAACTCTTAGTGGTATGCCCTTGTTGTCTTTATAGAGACTGTAGTGCTTGATGTTTAGATGCTTGTTATCTCTCACACCCGGTTGGGGGGAAAGAGCAGGGAGTGCCACGCCCGCGACAGCTGACATGGGGGTTCCACACAATCATTCTCTGGTCGTACTACCCAACGCACATCTATGTGCAGGGCACCTGAAACAGTCATCTCGTCTACAGATCCGACTACATACGCACTCACACGAACAATCACTGCTATGTACCAGGCGATGTGATGCCGGATATCTCATTGGATGGCATAGTCTACACAGAAATGTAAAGAAAGCTATGCAGGAACTACCGACGTAACAGGCGAGACGCGTCTGCATACTACATCTCCCCATTGACTCTCCGTAATCCGTTCTGTGAATGATTCTGGAACAGGATTCTCTCTCACTTTTTCCTTAAGACAAACGGTCTGCGATGATGGTTAAGCAGTACCCACCGCACTACGTGTGTGTGTGTTTTCGTCCTATTTTTTATGGCGACAGCCCCCCCGTTTTTCGTGGTGAGACGTGTACTACACTTTTCAGCGTATGTAGAGTACTACACTTTTCAGTGTATTTTTTCGTACAACTACAACCATCCAGGGTCACACTGGAGGGGGTAAACACCAATATTTTTTCTTCTTTTTATTTCTTTTCATGCCCCACCTTTCTCCTGCGGTGCGGTGCGTGCTGAATTTTTATTTTTATCGCGAGAAGGGTCCAGCCATCCCTTTCCCTCGTCAACGGTGCTAACGTCGAAGTTTGGTACTCACGAGAGCTTTTTCGCTATATTTCGCTTTCACCCGCAAATTTCGTAATTTTTCACCCCATGGGGATTCGAACTCACGACCTCTGCGACTAGCGGATTACGAGGATACCACTAGACCACCGCGGCGGGGGCGACTGTAGACTGTACTAATAGGTGTGTGCGCGAGGCGCCGGCTGCTGCCGCACATCCTGTCCACTCCAAGGACTGTAGTTTAGCGCTATAGAGCTCGTGCCAACATCACGAATCAGGCTCTGCTCCCATCGCCCTCTATCTCTCTTCCTCTATCTCTCACTTACAGCAGTACTACTGCTGTGGCTGCCTACCTGATGCTGCTCGTGCTCTGTTGACCCAAAAGACGTCCTGCTGAAGCCGTTCCTCGGCTAGACGGATCTCGTCCTCGACTCCACCAAGAATGTCTTCCACATTGTCCATCATTTCTTAGTCTCTGTCGGGTAAGCTCCTACAGAGAGGGTGCGCTGGATTTTTGCGTTGGATCCGCCCGGATCTTGGCGAAAGTTGTGTTGAACGGGAAGGACAGATTCCGCTTTCGGCAGCGGATCCAGATATGCAGGAGGGGGTATCTTCGGCAACTCGAGTTGGCGTTGTGTCCACAGCAGCGTGGAGCGTATGCATTCGATGTCACCGGAAGCAACCAATGCAGAGGGAAAGGGAGAGACAGAGACAGAGACAGAGACAGAGGCAGACCGAGAATTGCAAATAGCGGGAAGCGGTGAGGGTGGGAGGTGGGAGGCGGCGGGTTTTGGGAACCGAACCACTCGATCCGAACAGAAACCAGGGGCGGTATTCATGGTACAGACACACGGAGCCCCCGGTCATGTCACTGACACACCCAGCACCCAGCACCTGGTACACGCAGAGCTGTCGCTTGCAGGGTTCAGTGTATCCCGTTGAGCTCAGATTTCCCCAACAGCAACCGTGCGATGATGAAGAGGTTCGGAAGAATAGCAACGTGCCTACTCTCCTTCAAAGGTAAGCGTTGTTTCGGTCTTTCTGTCTTTCACCAGCATCTCGCTGTCAGATATTGCGTCGACTGCACCCCAGCAGCAGCAGCAGCAGTATTTTGCAGTCGTGTCAACACAAGAACCCCATGCTGTTTGTTGTGCACATGCTCTTCAGCGTACGAGATAATTGATTGAGCGAACTCGAACAGACACCCCTCCCGACAGAAACCCAGACTAAATGCTACTGCTGTACGTTCCTGGTTGTCTCTAACGGACCCCTTGGAAGGCTTCCGTCAGCAACAAGATCAGTGTACTTCGCACGCCCTACCGCGGCCGAGTGATACACATGCCTGAATGCCTGCATCTTGTACCGAATGTAGCGTGCGAACGTTCACACTACCACCGACCACCAGCTGCGAGCGCCATGGATACGATTCGCTGGATGAGACGCATCAGCAAGATATTCATGAAGCCCTTACCCTCATTCAATGCTCTCTTGTTCTTTCGACTCAACGTTTGAAGGAGGGTCCCAATCGTTCACTCTCCGAGCCCATTCCGCGGTTCGGCGGGCACCAGTAAGAAGGGAAAGGGTGGATTGTGGTGGTATTGGTGGGGGTGGAGTTATCTTGAACAAGACGGGTTACTCGGCGAGGTCGCGACTCTCGTCGTCCGTCATCGTGGACGTTGAAAGCACGTCCACTGACGAGGTAAGTTTTTTCCTTTTGACTTGAGACTAGTGTAAGCCAGAGGACTCAGGCTGTGGTTTGATACATACGCGAGAGTGATGTTGAGTCTCGCAGAGCAGGCCGGCTGTGTTGACAAGGATCAACAAAACGATTGGCAGAGGCAATTTCTGGCTGCTGCTGCTGCTGCTGCTGCTGCTGCTTGTGCAGGGTCTAGGACGAGCTTCAAATAGACTACAGGCGATGGGCTTGAGAGCGGAGGGAGCCCCATGCCATATGTGCTCTAGTTACATCTAGTTTGGAGTAGCTTCGATACTGGACTTGCACGCCACGGAAGAATGTTCAATGTCGTCTCTTGATATTTTTCGTTGAAAATGCTTTCTCAGCCGGTGGGAGATCTGAAAGCAAGGCTGTTGAGGGCATCCGCTGGTGTAAATCGAGGGCTCAGCTGCCGAGAGGGAGACCAGGAGGAAATTTTAGAGATCGTGGAAGAGCTAGAGGTGGGTCACGAATCAGAATCACAGTCACAGTCATTGACGCCTACCTTTGTTTCTAACCACAGCGTTGGCCTCCTGACTCCAGATGGCGTGCCGTGCGGTCTAGCTTCACAAGCAAACTTTGTATGTTGCTATCATCACAAGCAAACTTTGTATATGGACTGTCAGACCTGCACTCCCTGGAGTCCGATTCTTGCAGCTGTCACCGGTGCACTCCCGGCCGTCTCTCGGGGCAACGGCTGCAGGCGCCGCGCCTGAAACCCCCGTTGCACGACAACTGGCCTCGAATACCACGGGTGATACCTCGGTGCATTCTTGGACGCCGTCGCCCCGTGCTGTTACGCAGCGTAGATACCCTTGGTATTCGTTGAAGCTAGAAACACACGACACAGGCTGCCTGTACTTGCAGCAGCAGTGGATTCACTCGGTGTTTCATGTACAATACCACCCGTTGAGGAATGCCACGATGGGAAGGTGCTGACAAATCCCGAGTGGCCACGGATGAAGTCGCCTTTTGAGTCCCGCCGAAACACGTGCGCCGTCTTCTGCCGCTTGTTGCGCGCAGCAGTAGTTTGCAAACTGCCTTGTGGAGTTCGACAAGTAGAATGGCAGATTCGTCAGTTTCCTGGTACATTCGTATCATTTGTTGTTTCCCTCGTGAAATCGGCATGGGCCCACCAAAATAAATAAAAAGAGTTAATTTCGTCCGTCCCAATGCCACCCCGTCTTGTATATGTTCCTGCACGCTTTCATGACCCGCCCACACGGAATGACCATACCACCACCCAACCAGTGCAGTAACTCTCCGACCTCTCGTCGACCCGTGCTTGGGATGTGTTTGTTGTTGATGTTTCAATGAACGAACGATGCGCACAAAACCAGAGGCAAAACCCGAATCCGACGCCAAACGACGGATTCTCGGAGGGCGCCTCTATCCTTGCGGGCGAGTGGAAGCTCATTTTCACGTCCGCGTTGGACGTGCTGTCGCTGGGATTAATCCCAGGCGTGGAAATCGGCCAGATATTTCAGAACATCAACGAGGATGGGACCGAGGTATGTAGGGAGGGCAAGGGGCCCTTTCTTCATCAGCTGAGGGTTCTTATTGTTCACCATCAAGTTAAGAGGTGCAGGCGGTGGAAGTTCGGGGGCCACTGGGGGGTTATCGTGCATGCAGTACGATCGAGGCTACCGCTCGGTGTGGTGCCCCACGTCTACGGCCTTGGTCTCGTATTGAGGCTGGCGAACCGGGCTGAGTACAGGCTACAGGCTGATTGCGATCGTGATGGTTGGCGGTGGATCTCTTGGTCTTGCGGCTAACAACCAACACGATTTCGTTTGTTTTTTTCGTGTTCTCGGATTCGGCTTCATCACCTAAATTTTGTTTCGCGGGACCGCCGTTCTCTTTCTTTTTGGATCCGTGTCGATGCGACTGTTTGTTCGATTGTGGAAACTGCAGATCACGAACGTGGTTGACCTTCAGCCAAAGGCGGCGCCGGTGTTGGAGCGCTTCGCGGGCAGCACGTCGGCAAGACTAGAGGTGGGATGAATTCTTATCGGAGAATATCCCAACGCGGATATCGGCGTATCGATAGCTTGCTACCAGTGTTTGGAAGGGTTAGTTCAAAGTGGAAATTGACACCCGGATATCAATTCCAGTAATTGAACCGGAAGCTTGCGGAGTGCGGATTGCATGAATACCGCCTGCATGTCTAACGGATGATTATGTTGCAAATGCAAGTAACATTGTGCGTACCCTCTTCACCTTCATCGTCTGTGTATACACGGAACATAATGCCGTCGCCACAAAACCACACAGTCCATCTTTTGGGGACGGAAACATATTTGATTGTGTGTTGTCCGTTTAATTGGTTTGGGTTTTTGGGAATAGTAAACACAATGAGGCATTCGATGCCCGAGAAAACGGGTGTGCATGCTTTGAAGTGCAAAGGAAAAAACGCTCCCGGTTGAGTTGAGTCCCCACGAACCCACTTCCATGTCGCGAAACACACGGCACTCATGCTACCATAATCGGTAAGCTGGCTCCTGTACAGCCCGTTATCTGCCCGCCCGAAGCAAAGAGAATGGCCAAACCAAAGCTCTCGAGCAATCTCGAGGACGCGGCTTGAGCCACGGCAATTGGTATTGATACGTCGGTGCTGTGCTGGTTTGTCTGTTTTGTAAAAGTCCATGCGGTCTTCCGCCCTTCGCACTCCAGCGGGGAGGATCCTCTGCCTTGGAGTTCGACCGACTCTCGCGGGTCCACTCGGATTCCCAAACAATCGCACCACATGTTGAAGGTCTCTGCGGGACAAAAAGCGAAAACACATTTTTGACGTGTAAACACGGGGTGAGCTATCGACCAACACCGAGGTTTCGAAGGGTGCACCAGAGTACAGTAGTTGAAAAGCCAGCCACGCAAACAGGATAATTGCTGTCGGGAGAATTCGATAACTGGATGCTCACCTAGCTCGTGGTCTTCTTTGGAGGTTGCTTGGCTCTGTTTTTGGGTTGTGCTTAAGCCCGTCAACGCTCTCGCTGCGAGAACCTGTGGCGCCCGCTCGCTCCATCGCCGGTAGCTGCGCCTGAAACTGCTTCAATTCTGCCTCCGTTGACAGGTCTTCGCCGCTGCTTCGTTGGAGGGAGACAAGCGCCTCACGCTCTCGTTTCGCCGCTCGCAGTACTCGCCGCAAACGCTTCTCGGTCGGGACGTGTCGGCGACGCTGCCTCCGTTCAAGGTCAGCTTCCCGGAGATCCCCGGCACCAACGCCGGATGGATTGACACCACCTTCATCGACGAAGAAATCCGGGTTGCGAGAGCTTTTGGTGGAAATCTGTTCGTTCTGGCTAGAGTCTGAACAACAACGAGAAGGCGACCAAAATTCGGGCGTGCGGGTAGAGGGCTTGGCGTGCACGCTGCGGAGTACACAGCCGGGAGCCGTTTCTCGAACGCTTTTGGTGTGACCCGTGAGTTATTTGCTGTTGCACAGGATGGACTGATGATCTGCGTAGTGACCATCCGGAGGGCTTGGGTGTTTCTGGTGCATATGCATGCATGTACAGAGTGCATGAGGATACGTTGGAGGGCGACATAGAGGAGATGTCAGTAGGGTTGTAGGGACTATGGCAGAATCTGTGTCGTGCTGACCTCGCTTTTGGGTCGCAAGAAGCGAGCGACTACAGGTAGCTGTTGTTCGACCATGTGGTGCACTTTTTGGCTGGCATTGTGTGTTGTCTTCGGTACTACTGTTCTACAGCAGTTTGCTCTTCGAGGCGTACCATATCATACGACCGTTTTCTGGTTGCCACTGCAGCGCAACTAAAGCGCCCAACAGTACGCACTGAATCAACAATGTCGAGTCTGATGCTCTCACCGGGATGAGTGCGAAATGGGCGGATGCGTGTGTGTGTGGAAGGCGTTGCGGTGTGAATATACTCATCATTGTTGAGTAAGTGGTAACCTCAGGACCATATACAGAAGGTGAAGAGGAACGAGTTCGGGCGTCCCTGCTGTTTTTCCCGATTTCATGCCACCTCTGTTTCGCGTTCAAAATCATGGCATGCGCCGAACGCTGAAAACGGCATGGCGAAAACAGAAATAGATGAGCTTACGCATTCCATTGAAGCCTGGGGGAAATCCAATTCTGGCTGGAATTTGCCGTGAAGAATTGCGGCAGCTAACTTGCTTGCTTGAGGGTCCCCGCTAGAACCCTCCCGCATTTTGGTTGTTTCCGGCTTGAGTTCCCAAGTGGTACCGTACCGTGTGTCGACTGCAATCTACATAATCATTCCGCCGACAAGCGAGTAAATGACGTCTGTCTGCGTGCAGACACGCTCGACACGCTTGCCCACCTACAGAGTATGTCTTGCTGCACGCGAAATGGGAGAGAGACGCGTTTTTGACAGTATTATAGATGCCAACACAAAGCGAAGCTTGGCGAAGCGATACAATACTGCTTTACTTCATTCAGAAGAAAGAGGTTTGCCCTTCTTCGCCCCCTTGCCACACCGAAAAAAGTTTGCGCTTGTTGGGATTTCAACTTATGTGCGCGCCCTCCAATTAGTCAACGCCGACGCGAGCCTCGCCGCTTCGCAGCACCAGTGGCGCGATCGGCGCCGTGGAGGGAGAGTGGACTATGTAAGTGTGTCTGCGTGTGGGTGGAGAGCGGCTTTCGCGGACCTCAAAACCTGTCAATCCTGCAGTCTTGAAGATCCCAAAAACATGGGTTGGTCCGCTTTGCTTCTCTCCCCCCGTCCTTCCCTCTCTCAGCAGCGTCAAGAGGCTCACCACGCCGCCGTTTCACTCACCCCCTTCACTCGACATCATCGCCTACCCAACCGACTAGGACGCTTTACTTCGGGCGCCCGATCCCAGCTGATATGACGTCGACTGGTGAGAGGAGGTTGTCGCACGCTTTGAGCGTCCATCGTCAATCACGCACCCCTTGCTGTTTGGAAGAAGGCCTGAGTTGCACGTCCGCGCAACAGAGAGACACGCCCTCTCAAATAGGACTGTTGGGAAGACGAACTTAGAGAGGGAGAGAGGGAGAGAGAGGATTCCCGAAGATCACAACCAACATTAGCAGCAGCAGCAGCAGTATTGCCCGTCAGCAACGTCGAGTGAGTCGGGTCGGCACTGCTGTGCCCACAACACAAACAACATGTCCCCTTTGTTTCCTCGTTTGCTCTCATCATCCAATTGTTTGTAGCGTACAACAGAGGGCAGGAGAGGCCTCCCATGCTGAGAAACCAGGATGATGAGCAGCAGCAGCCGCGGCTGGACCCTACAACGACAACGCAACAGCTGCAGTACGCCCGAGACTACCTGGCGACTCTGCACGGCGATAGGGCCGCGTCGTGCTCCGACTTGGAGGAGGAGGCGAAGGTGTTCCTCGGCTCCCCCTCCACGGAGGAGCAGGCCCGACGCTTCCGTCTCATCTACCAGCTCGTGCGCTACCAGGTGGGTGGACTGACTGCTGTCTGAGAGATCGTGTCCAAGCGTCTAGACTACAGCAAGTAGGATACGGTGGTCGTCCTCTCTGGAGTTACTTCGTAAATTCGTCGTGGTGATAACCTTTTTGGGGTCGGACGATTCCTTGCGATGGTTCCCTTGGAATTCCCTCCGGCCTTCGGCCTCTTCCACCGCACCGAAGAGAATAAGACCCGGTGCGGAGAAGAGGGGAATATGTCCTACCTCATGCAGGAACATGTTGATTATTGATGCGTCGGCTCGTAGAGAGCACGGCGGGAGTGGATATTACATTCCCGTTTCAAACCACCATCGATAATTACAGCAACGGAAAGTCATGTACTAATTAGAGTAGCCTCCTCGCCGATGTCTACCGTCGTGTCTATACCGAGTTACGAAGGTGACACAAGATATCACCCCCCCTGGATTGACTCTCAAGGTTCCATTTCTCCACAGCAGAAAGAGCGGACTTGGATAAAATGTCGGCGCTGGAATCGTCTCGTCAAGCGCCTTCCGCAATTGTTTCGTTTTTGTGTATATTTTCGTAGTCATGGAGTAGTCGAGCTCTGAATTTTTCCAGGGGTGTGTTATCTTGTGTCATGAACCTACGATACACAATCATATGCCTAGGTTGCGTAAGATACCTACCCCAATCGTGAAAATTCGTTCATTACTCTACTACGACGAAGTGTCACATACGCTCAACGCCTCGTTAAGATCTTGACGAAACGGTTAGATACAACGCCGCCATTTTGGGCACCCGTCACTGCTGTTGTCGCCGCCGCAGAGCAATCGAGCTTGGAAAATCGATCCAACGGGTGTGGTAACATTCGCAACCTCCTAGCAGTACCAATATTCATTTTTCGATTTTTTTTTTTTTTTCTGGTTGCTCTTCCCGGTTGACACCCGACACTGCGCCTCTCAACGCCAGCTCCATTGCTCGAGGTTGCGTTGCAAGAGCAGACGTATGCGATGCCAAGGAAGGTGCTCTATTGCGACTCGTTTGGCAAGCGGAATCGATCGTCTTCTCTGCGTTGCCATCTCTCCCTTACCCGCACACCAATCGTCCTCCTTTCGTGTCCCCCGGTATTTTCTGCACGGACTAATTCTTCCCGCTACACACACCCTACCCCACCTGAGGCAACGAACCCGCCCTGCGCGCAACACTACCCGCCAATAACCCTGAGCAGATCCACAGCCACACGCACAACATGTACGCCATTCTTCAGGAGAAGCTTGCTGCCATGGCAAGAGTGCAGGTGGGCACCAAAACGACCGCAGAGGGACATTCCTTCCCGAGGCTGCCCTGGAGCACAACCGTGTACAGTAGAATAGCACGTGCAACGAGTCTAGCCTAGTTTGTATCGTGTTCTCCGCACCCCTCTTCATTTCGGTGAAATAGCAATATATGCGGACTTGGACTTCCCCCGAAGACACTTGCCGTTCGTCTGCTGTGTATCTTACAGTGTTGTCTCTAAATCACGGTTTCCCTGCAATTTATCGCCAGGAATTGGCGGGTGTTGCCTGTTTCATCACTGCGAAGTGTTCAATCATGCCCGGTGTGACCGGATGACCTCAACAGGTCAGATTTTGGAGCAGTCATGAACCCAAGTTCGAGAGCATAGGTTTTCCACACAAGACGGGCGCCTAACAAGTTTCTCTGCGTGTTGTGATTATTCTGTGCTTTGGAAAAGGTTGCCGACGACCGTTTTTTTTTTTTGCGTCTGGGAAGTCAAGCATGTTCTCATCCTTGTGTGTTTTCCGTCTCGTGCTCTCCTTCCTCGATCTCGTCGTGAATTTTTCCGTTCTCTTTGTTTCGTTCGGGCAGGCTGCGGTGGGCAACGCCGATGATGACCCCGACGTGAAAGAGCTTACCATCGCTCTCGTCAATGGAAGGATTGTCGACGCCACCATCAGGTGTTGCCGTCGTCGTCGTTGTTGTCATCCTCATGCTGTTTTACTCGCGATACTCTTGCGTTCCGAAGTCCATCCAGCGTCCTCCAAGTCGGTCTGATCGAAGGGACGGAGCCTACCTCCTACGAAAGTATGGATGACTGTCCGGTTTCGTGATTGTTGCAATATTGTGATCTTGGCTGACCCTGCCTACGTTCGCTGTTGCAGGGTGATCGAGCGGGCCGTCGAAGCCATGCGCGACCTCAACGGGAGGAACGAGGCCGGAACAAATACAAAGGCCTCCTTCTCGACCTCTTCCTCGACCTCCTCCTCGACCTCCTCCGCATCATCATCCCCGGCAAGCAACACCCCGCCGCCCGAATCATGGGAGCAGCCCAGAAAGCAGCAGCAGGAGAGGAAAAAACAGAGACGGGATAAGAAGCGCCTCGAAGCCACCCCAATAGGAAGGACCTTCGATTCGCCTTCGAAGCTGCCCAAGCGATCCCGTCTGCCGGCCGCGGCGGTGAAGGAGATGAGGTCCGTGATATTTTTTCGCACGCGCGGTAGCGTTCCGGCGGACCAGAAGCCGGACAGTGATGGCAAGCTAGGCTGGTAGCGCCCTTTATGTTTTTCTTTTTCGCGGCAGCAGCTGGTGGCGTTTTGCGATTGGCTGTACGATGCCAGAAGGCGGAAGAGAGCAGACTGGTTCCGTTTATTTTGTACGCCCGATTGGTATCCATAAAGAAGAGCTCGTGCTGTTGTTTTCACTCACCCGCGCACACGTTGCTCGGCGTTTGAAGGAGGCGTTGTCGTCGAACGCGAGCGGGGAACGGGAGACATTCGGCCAAAAGATATGAGCCTAGAAAGAGATTTTGGTTCCAACGCATAACGAAGAGCCACAAGAACGCTCGTCTCCCGCTGTTGCAGCAGCAAACCTTAACTTCCACATGCTCGACAGATCCTTGGCTTTGAACCTGTGCTCCGCTCGCTGACTGAGAGTTTTGCGATGGAACTTTTTCGTTGTGGTCACATTGACCCGTCCCTACCTCTTGTGCCCGGTCTGTGTGTGCTCTGCTCTCGCTCGTCCATCTCTCGCCAAACAACAACACACGATACCAGGACTTGGCTCGACCAGCACTGGGACGACCCCGTACCGACTCACGAAGAGAAGACTAGCTTCGCTGTCAAGCACGACATCACCACCAAACAGGTACACGCGTACGATCACCTACGATTTCCCTTTGGTTAGTACCGTAGGTGGAAGTTTTGAATTCTGCGTTCTTGCTGTTTAATGCATAGTTGCCAGCTCGACCCGACATGCCCGCAGTGCCTGCGTAGCCCTCGACCAGTGCCATAGAGAATTGCTTTTGTTTCTCTTTATTTGTTGAGTATTTCCTCTTTGTGTTTTTCTAGGAAATGGCATGCTGGTTGACCAACTAGCTGCTGTGGTGCAGCGCCCGTCCGAGCCCCTGTGGATGTTGATTGATTGCACTGCGTCGTTTATCCACCGCCACTTCTGACTTCCAAGTTCAAGCCACCGGTAATAGCTATCGGTGTAAATTAGTGTTGCTGCGTGTTGCCGTACTGATTCGAGGATCCAGGATTTGACGATGGTTTGGGCTAGATTTGACAGCAGTGAAGGCGTCTCTTTGTTCCCAGCATTCCGCGGCCCCTTCGAGTTTCGTTTGCTCCCCCTGTTGCGGCATGCGAACAATGATTCACGGCCGTCTGTATTCATGCAGTATGCGAGTTCCTTGCGCTCGCTGCTAGTGTGTCACCCTGAGCCAGTAGACTTCCGTTCGGCTATGAGCAATTCCGCGTGTTGAACCCGTCCCCCTCCGGAGTGCTTCCACCTTCGCCCTCATTTCGGATTTTTTTTTGTCTTGGTCTGCTGTGGTTTTGTTAACCGTACTCTTGTGTGGTGTCGTGTTCGTTTGTCTTCGTGTCAACGTTTCAGGTGGAGAACTGGTTTATCAATATCCGCATGAGGGAGTGGCGGCCGGCCATGCGCCGGGCGTTGGATCATGCCGAGGTATGCTGTTACCGCGTAAGATCGTGGTTTGAGTTTCAGTACGATAGTGCCGGCGGCGCAGCGCCGACGGTACCACTATCGCCAACCGTTTCGTGCGCCTGTTTATTGGGACACGCTGTCAATGTTTGATTCGGCGTGTGCTGTGCTTGCGCTACCGTGCCCGTCTTATTGCGATACATACATGTAGTGCGCAAGAGCGCATGCTGCCCGTGGCCCTCTATCAACACCTCCCCCTTTGAGCCGTGTCGTGGCAAGTTCTTATTGACATAACATATTTTGTCGCCACCACCATCGTGACGGACCATACGTCTTCTTGCCTCTTGCCGCTGTGCCGCCACCGTATAAACTGTTTTGGACGTCGCATAATGTTGTTACAGGAGACCGGCTCGTACGCCGAGTTCTCCAGGCTCCTCCAGCACACCGCCGATGGCAACGTCTTCAAGAAGGTATGCATACCTGTCTAGCTCTTAGCTGGCCGTATCATAGGGCGCCGTGTTTTTGAAATAAAACAAGCTCATGCGACCCGTCCTTGGGTTACCGGAAATAGCAACACGGTACGCAGTAGGAGGGGTCGGTTGGGGATGCACAACAATACTAAACCGCTCGTCGAATTTACGGCTCCAGAGAGAAGACCCCTCTGGAGATACCGTGGGTGCTCTCGCGGACCTTGACAGGGTGCATCGTGCATCTTTCGATTTTGATGTCTTGGCTCGACGGCAGAGTCCACATCCTAATGCGTTTTTTTTGGGACTTCAAGCTTTGGTTGGGGGAGCACCATTTAGCGTTTAACTCACGTTAAAACTGTAGGCCACTCGGAGGGGAGTGGACAACGATGCGGCAGATGTTGATGTAAGTATTTTCTGGGCGACCCTCAAGCCAATTCCTCTGCATCTACGCTAGATGTGCAGGTTCGTATCTTACACGAGCGTGATGGAAGGGGAGCGTTCTGTGATCCCAGATTTCGCGGCACGGCACGCGTGTGATTTTCCGGTGTCAGCAGCGAGAAGAAGTTGGCACCAACACATATCGTCTTTGACGACAGGAGGTGATTGTGACGGGTTTCCCGCTGTCTAGGCGCACAATGCTCACCCCCCGCACCCCCTTTACGTGTACCTGACGCCCCCACCTCCCGTTGTTAGTTCCTTGAGGAGCGCCAGATGGGTCATGGCTCCACCCTGGTGCCCCCGCCCAGCCTCCAGCGCTTCATTGGCGCCCAGGGCTTTGCTGCTTTCGCTGGGGACGGCAGGGCGAACAAGCGGTCGCGCTGAGGGGCAAGACTGGGCGGAAAGTCGAACGAACGCGAAAATCGTCGTTGTAAGTCGTGTCGCTGAGCGTCCTAGAGGCTTGTTGTTGTCGCTCACGAAGCCATGGCTCGCCTTCGTGGGTACGTTAACAAGAGACGTTGTGGACACAATTCAACGGGGTAGTGTACTCATTGCACGTAGCGTGTTTGTTGATCCTTGTCAGCCGTATCACTGAGCGTCCTAGAAGAAGCTTGTTGTCGCTCACGAAGCCATGGCTCGCCTTCGTGGGTACGTAAACAAGAGACGATGTGGACACAATTCAACGGTGTATTGTACTCATTGCACGTAGCGTGTTTGTTGATCCTTGTCAGTCGTATCACTGAGCGTCCTAGAAGAAGCTTGTTGTTGTCGCTCACGAAGCCATGGCTCGCCTTCGTAGGTACGTAAACAAGAGACGTTGTGGACACAATTCAACGGTGTATTGTACTCATTGCACGTAGCGTGTTTGTTGATCCTTGTCAGCCGTATCGCTGAGTTTCCTAGAAGAAGCTTGTTGTTGTCGCTCACGAAGCCATGGCTCGCCTTCGTGGGTACGTAAACAAGAGACGATGTAGACACAATTCAACGGTGTATTGTGCTCATTGCACGTAGCGTGTTCGTTGATCCTTGTCAGCCGTATCGCTGAGTGTCCTAGAAGAAGCTTGTTGTTGTCGCTCACGAAGCCATCGCTCGCCTTCGTAGGTACGTTAACAAGAGACGTTGTGGACACAATTCAACGGTGTATTGTACTCATTGCACGTAGCGCGTTCGTTGATCCTTGTCAATCGTGTCGCTTAGCGTCCTAGAGGCTTGTTGTTGTCGCTCACGAAGCCATCGCTCGCCTTCGTAGGTACGTTAACAAGAGACGTTGTGGACACAATTCAACGGTGTATTGTACTCATTGCACGTAGCGTGTTTGTTGATCCTTGTCAGCCGTATCGCTGAGTGTCCTAGAAGAAGCTTGTTGTTGTCGCTCACGAAGCCATGGCTCGCCTTCGTGGGTACGTAAACAAGAGACGTTGTGGACACAATTCAACGGTGTATTGTACTCACTGCACGTAGTGTGTTCGTTGATCCTTGTCAATCGTGTCACTTAGCGTCCTAGAGGCTTGTTGTTGTCGCTCACGAAGCCATGGCTCGCGCTCGTGGGGACGTAAACAAGAGACGATGTGGACACAATTCAACGGTGTATTGTACTCATTGCACGTAGTGTGTTCGATGATCCTTGTCAGTCGTGTCACTAAGCGTCCTAGAGGCTTGTTGTTGTCGCTCATGAAACCACGGCTCGCCCTCGTGGGAACGTCAGCAAGAGACTGTGAACAAATGTAGAACGTATCGTGTGTGCATAGGAACATTGCACGTATCGTGTAGAAACATTGTCAATCGTGCCGCTGAGCGTCCGAGAGCCATGCCTCACCTTCGTGGGAACGTCAGCAAGAGACGCTTGTGAACATGACGCACCGCGTAAAAACACGTGTTGTTTTGGTCTCTCGCGGCTGGGGCTGGCGGTTGAGTTTGTCGCGATATGGGACAACAGCGCTCCGATATTCGTCGTCGCTTTGTACCTAAATAGGCTTGTCGCTCGGGGAGGGGAGGGGAGGGAAGGGCGGCTCTGCTGCGAGTTGAAGGCGGGGGTCTAACTACTGAAGTTGATGGTTGCGGATGATGCCGTTTTAGAGGGGAATTGCTAGTTGTGGGTGGAAATTTTGGAGCGGCTGGGGGGGCATTGGGGTGGTGACGGCCCGTGAGGTACTGAGCATCTAACTGTCGTTTGTAGATTGTGCAGACAAAATTTTGTGGTTGAACGAGATTAGAAAGCGGAGGCCTCTGCTGTCCAGTCCAGTACCGTGGTTGATGGAGCGATTGCGAGTGGACCGAGTTATTGTGGCAACCAAGAGATGGTTTTGCACATCAGAGGGTGCTAGTCTGCGTTTGTTCGCTGCAGGTTGTGTGTTGGAGAATACGACGTCGCCCAATTTGTTTTTTACGTGGAGCAAGAAATGCATCAATAGGCACACTGCAAAGTCGAGGGAGACAATGAAGGAGCGACTTGATATAGCCGAGGGTCGGTCTGGCGTAAAGAAGAACTTCAAGTTTTGTCTTCAGCTGACGTCACTGAACCTTCACTGACTGAAGGGACGCCAATGCATCTCTTCTAGTAATCGTGCGCCTTTTCTTGGGTGGTGTGTCTTTCTCCTGAGGATTTTGTCCTGGGAACTACTGCTGTGTACCTTGTGAACCTCTAGCGCCACCCCTCACGAAAGGTCGGTAGTTCGAATTCCAGCCAAGTTACATGTTCCCGTGTACCTGCATAATAATTTCGGTAGGCGGATCGGAGCAGTAGCTGGGAGGAAGAGAAGAGTATGGTCGACTTTGGTTCGCCCTTGAGCTTATACACTACTGTTGTATCCTCTGGCTGAGGGGACGGTGTCGTCCACCTCCCCTTTTACCCAACAAGCGTACAAAGACCGTACGAACCACCAAGGAGGCCTTTGCTTCGACACTCGACCAGCTCCAGCAGTCGGCACGAGCATTTTCACCGCCCGTCGAACTCGGTACTTTCGTACATTGGCGTTGAAGGTCTGTGCTGTCTATATGCTACCGCCTTGGAACTCCCGTCTGGGTTCACCAACGTGAGAGCTACGATCATGCATGATTGATCATGACCATCTTGAACAATACTCACAGCAGTCTGCCTCTACCATAGTCGCACGATCTTACATACTGTAGATTGGTTGACACGGTTTCATAAAGTTTGGTCTTGGGCTCGTGCTGACGCGGGGCCCCAGGCACACCGGATCTTGTCATCGGCCATTCGTCGTCGTATTCCCCATTTATCGAAGCGATCTACAGCAGTAAAACACATGAGAACAAGACTCACATGGTACCGAAGCACTTGGTTTTCTGCGGACGACCCAAAGGAACAAGCTACGTCACCAGTACTGCATCACCACAACATACCTCCTCCTTTCGACTACAGTAGGTGGCCCGATACAATGCCGGTTGCCTGCTATAATGCCGGTGAAATCGGCTGTCAACCATCGGCATTATACCGGGCCACCTACTGTACTGTTCTTTGAGAATGAATGGCACAATGAACCGCCTCGTCGTGGGCCACACTGCGCAGCGTACGGAACTAGTCTACAGGGCATCAATTGTTGTTCGAGGCTAGAGTTTTCCGACGTCGCCGATGTCCCCGGCCCCGTCGCGCGAGGTGGTCGGCATCTTTCCCTCCTGGCTTCCACGCCTGGTCGGTCTCGGTCTGTGACCATTGCACGTTGATTGTGGCGCATGAGGCGTAACAAATCGCTCTTCGTGTCCAACCAACTGAACGGCATCACAGGGTTAGAGTCATGCCGCTCCGACAGCAGTACTCCCTACGAACCGAACGAAATTGCATGCGTATGGTCAGCCGGGATCCTCAACGCCGCCAGCCTTTTCTTCCTCCACTAGAGAATCGCAGCAAGAAACAGTGATTAAAAATTACCAACCAAAAACACCAATAATGGCTGTGTCTTCGTTATAGTGAGCCGTAATCAATCTTTTCAATAGACGTGTCCTATCCTGTTGCCCCCGATCCCAAGACCATCGTATTGGACCGCACTCGTGCTGCTCTCTTAACCAACACCGTTAACAAGATGTTAAGGTCACACGGGGGTGGCTTGGGTTGCAGACGACGATGCGGCGCGCGTCAAGTAGGCATGGCGGTGCCGATCGCAGACCCAGGCCACGTTTCCCGTAAGCGGATGAGCGACCGGCTGCAGGCCGAGCATTTGGCGCCAATCCCTCCCCCCCGACCTTCCGGAATAGTGTTCGTCGAGGAAGGCGACGACCTTCTGGTACGCGTCCCCCGTAGCACGCACCACGTACTCCGTCTGTTTGTTGTGATTCACAGCCGAGAGAGTACAGTATCCCCTACGCGATTCAGTTTGCATGTAGGAGAAAATGTACCTACGGCAACTGAGCGCTAATTCATGCGTGTTTAGTTCATTTACAACAGCTGCGTGGGAACAGCGAAGCGAACCGTGACTCTACGCTAGTCCTCCTCAACATTCCAAACGTTGACAGCCGGTAGCCGCACTCCGGGCGACCGGGTCTATGTGACAGCCACAAACGCTTGCCTGTGCCTGGAGCTGTTGTGGTGTCCTCGATGCCCGGTGTCGTGCGCCCTGTACCTGCAACGTTGAATTCCCGAACATTGAGGGGAGGCAGCGAGAGGCGAGATTGTCGACCAGGCTTGACATCAACCCGATCGTGGACAACACAGGACGGGAAAATCCATTCCTAGGATACGCCGAACCATCGATACATTTTCCATAAACTTCCTATGCATGTCACTTGCTAGTCTGATCGCACGGCTGGCCCGAAAAGGACTGCTCACCTGGCGGCTGGTTGGCTGATCCTCCTCCTCTTGCAGTGCAGTGAACAGCTCTTCAATGTTCCCGCCTACTTCGCCACCGAGTGAACTCTCTCCGGCAGCTCTAGCATACTCTGCTTCTAGGTCTGAAGGGAACAAGCAAACGTTTTCAGTGCTTTTTTTGCATAACCACGGAGACGCAACGGTCAGTTGGTAATTTTGGCTTCTCACGTTTGGCGGTGTATCGTTCATTTGCCAGCATAATACCGAAACCTGGCGCACACTCTGCATGCTGTTATCGCGGTTTCTCTATGTCGGCCCTAACGTTCGAGAATACCTCAATTGCTGGACAAGGTCGGCAAAACCTCGGACGCGACCTGACTGTCGAACGTAGTCTGTCCACATTTCAAAGTTGCCGCGTTGTCTACCAGTTTTTCAAAGCGGCACCCCTCTTCTCTGGTAGCCCGGAATTTCTTCAAAAACGACATTTGGAAACGACTCGCCTCTGTATACTACTGAACCCCCATGTATAAAGGGTTGAATGGTTGGCCTTGCCATCAACGGGAGCAACACGCCGAAAGCGTGTTGACACGTTGGTCCTGTACCGTTCACATCAAACACAGTCACCGGAGTGGCTAGGGTGCATGGGACGGGAACTATCTTTCTGGAGTTCGTTCGGCCACGGTCACGACGACTCATTCTTTCAATCAAGAATAAATGGCAAGTTGCGCGGTGGGCAACACGTAGCACTTCATCATAAGCAACGCCATAGACAGACATATATCATTTGGAAGCAAACACGGAAAATACTCGTTCAGCCTGAAAGTTGAACGACCTTGTCGAACCAAACGGCACTCTACGCACCTGCCAACACGGAAAAGGCCACGACCTCAGTCATTTCGTTGGCCCCAATCGGAATGGGGAGGCCGGTCACAACACGTGCCACCGCAGCGGCCAACTTGAGCACCATGATAGACGCCTTCAGAGCGGGCGCCCATCGTTGCATCTGACGGCTTGGCCTGGGTACACCCCCCATCGCCCCCCCCGAACATTTGAGAGACCGAACGATAGCGTTAGGCTGCCGTGTGTGCCCCGAGTGTGCAGGTGTGTGTGGTTGATACGACCAAACAGTGTGTTAGCGTCGATTTTCACTGATCACGCAGCTGCCTTGGAAACTCGCTCCTGCATGCCACAACAGAAGCTGCCAAACAAGGTCGCAAAAGGAAACAAGGTAATACAGAGAAACGCGAGTAATGGTATCAGCCATTGTGCGAACTAATCTCCTCCAGGTGTATCGCTGTGGATGCTGCCTTCTTGGGTAAGGGTCTATCATGTGCGATCAACATCAACAGCATCCAGAATGGACATGTTCCCCAAACGCGTCCATGCACACACAAACACGCGCGGGCGCGCGCATGCACACACACACACGCCCCCTCACAGGGTCCTAATGAATGGCATTTAGAAGTGTTTTGTGTTTTCAACCGCACTGGGACTGACGTCTTTTCATTGGTCACCCGGTCAGCGTGGTCGATGCAAATAATGAAAAAACACTCACTCAGTCGGTTGGCGCGGTCGATGCTGATAATTATGACACCCACACTAGGCTCGCTGCTTCAAGCTCTGCATGTCATACGCACCTTTTGACAGTAAAACCCTTGCCTTTGGGGCCGCAGTGAGCTGGATGAAGGTTGTACGCGCACAAGAACAGCATGTTCGTGCGCTCACTCCGGCACCAGCTAGGTTTTGAAGGCATCAGGCCACGCTTCCACCTTTGATTGACCTATGTGCCAAGGTTTTCGACAGGAAATGTGAATCGTTGTCGGTCAGGAGGGGTGGCATTTCAGGTCAACACCATTGCCAAACCTCTGTAGAGCTGTACGAATGTGCAGTTTTCATCGACGACGGCACTCTCCGCGAGATACGAAGAGGACTTCAGAATTGGAATGAACCCGCTCCCCTAGCAGAACGAACACATTGTGGACAAGCACCTGTGCTCTTTAATGCGAGGACTCTTGTCTGCATCGGACTCCCGTGGTGTTTCGATCCGTGAAACAATCTACGCAGCCTGCATGAACCCCGCGGGCATGCTAATGCTTGTATATTACCTCTGGAACCATCAGGAGGAGCTTGGGGCAGCGTGCGTTCCCTGTAATGAGCTGGTCCACGACGTTGGCGGTCCTGCTGACTCCCCACATTATCGCGCTCAGCTTTTTGTCGTGCTCATTAAGGGTGCTCTGCGGTCATGCGCATGGATGGTTCGTCGGCAGCCAGCGGAAGTTCGGTGTAAGTCAGACATCGGTTGGCCGATGACCTGGGGCAGGGTCCTGTGTGATACGTCCCTAGGGAATTCTCACTGTGTTGCACTTCCGAGCACCAGCAGAACCGAATGACTCAGAGGGGGGAAGGGTAACAGCCAGACTGCCACGACACCAGTGTTTGGAATAATTTGAAATGAAAATGCAGTGAAGTGGAGATAGTCGCTCCAACTTGCTAGCCGCTGGGTCCTACCCACGGCCATCCAAGCATTTACCACCGAAGAAGTGGCATTTCAACACGACGAAGGAATCGAACGCGCGAACAGCGGAGTCACAGAACACAAACCTTTCGTTGAAAGAGATGAGTTTCCATACGAAATCGCAGATGATAAAGAAACGAGGCAGTCCACAACAATCAGCACAAGGGAAATCCGTATGCCACCGAAAATACTCGCTCAACTTTAGATAACCAACGAGGCGAGACAGAACCACCGAGGGAGAGGAGAGGCGGCAATAGCGTGCACGTAGATCCGATAGGCAAGCCGGTGATAGGCGAAGGAAACGGTGTCTTTGGCTTGTAAGCCGTATTGAAGGGTTGGAGAATGGCTGAAACTTCGCTATTTTCCACCGCAAGCACCTTTTTCAAGGCAGCCGCGATTGTTGACTGAGACAGGAAAGAAGACGCGAAATCAACCATACCAATACTTCTCGTACCTCGATGCTGGCGAAGCGCTGTGACATGGCGCGCTGCATGCCCTGTATCGCGGTCGACATTTCTCTGAGGTTTGCGGCGGAAGCACCTTCATCGCCCCTGTTGAGCTGGGCTAGCTCGTCATTGTAGCGTTCTAGTTTATCCACCATCTGCGTAGCGGAGAACGTGCTTCAAGGTTAAAACATTGGATGCAACTAAAAGTTGATTTTGAAGAGAGGTTGGTGCTGTGACTGTGGGTTTACAGCAGATTTATGTTTCTAAGCAACTGACGCAACAGCAAAGTCTGCACGAGCGCTGGCGGCGCTGAGACTGCATGGCCAAGCAGGGAATACTAGTTGTACTCGGAGACACGGCAAGGGCGAAAAAGTCGCTCTCATCCTTCGTATTTCTTCTCATTCTCTGGTACACGTATTCTCAACGAAGCAAACGGCCACTTATGCCTGAACCCGCGTCACTTTTTTCGCACATGTGTGGGTACGCACCAGTTCCTAAATGCTGATTCAAACACTCGCAGAGTAAAGATATTGATCATTTGCCTTTGTGTTCGGCAACAAATTCGTTCTGGCTTCAAACGTTGAGAAGAGTATCGTGTGGTTTCCAAGGGTTGACCAAAGGGGCGGGGAAGAGGGTATCGAGAGTGCCACCGTTTTCGGGACGCTCCTGCCACGAGCACTGCATCAATTGCTGCCGTGGTATTTGTCGGGGCCACACGGGTGGGCATGCACGTGTTCATCTGTGTGTATGCCTGGCGCAGAGTCTTGCACCGTAAGCTACACTAGTTTCACACGAACCGCGATAGGCTCTACCAAAGTATAGGAATGAGTGCGACGTGGAAAGGACGGAATCTTGACACGAACAAACACGCTTACGCGTTTGACACCTCCCTTGGTGAGCGTGCACTACTAGAATTCAACAGCACGGGATATACGTGGTACAAATGATCTCACAACAAAAGGACAAAATGAAAATTGCCATCAAGCGGAGGGTTGCATCTGTCGGTTACAAGCCTTATTCTTGTCACCTCGCGAAGAGGGCTCGCCGATGCTTGGGAGTTCTCGGAGAGTTCTTGCACAGCTCCTACCAGGAGCTGCATTTCCTCTCGAACACCGTTTATCCTGCCTGTCTCCAGCTCGCGATCACTGGCGATCGTCGCGGCCATGCCGTCAATGCGGCCAACAACATGACCCATCTCGCCCTACATGGTGGCCCAGAATCGTGCAAAAATGGACAGCGAGCACATCAATGACCGCAGAGAGAGAGCCGTGACGGACGATGGAGGACATGCACGCAACGTTGTTCATTAAAGTGAGACTGAAAACACACGCATTGAACCACAAGCGAGTCATATCGGATGAAGACTCTGATTTTCACGTCGGCTATAAGTCGGCAAAGAGATAGCGCAACACGACCGCACAACCACCTACTCATATTCGGTGCGAGAGAAAACATGGCTTACCGACAGTCGATATCGCCAACAACACAAAAAAGGGTGACCAACACAAAGTATCACGGGACCGACCGAGAAGGGCGACTAACAAAAATATCACGGGACCAACCGAGCATCAAAATGGCAAACGATGGCACCCAACGCGAGGCAAGACAATGTTCTCCAGTGAAGGGGAAACAATGACAATCGCCACAAAAGCTACATATACCGCGTGCGCTAGTTCGGCAAAACACGTCGGTTTCTCTCTGTTTGTAATGTCGCATGCGCGAGGGCTAGCTCAGCAAAACTTCGGGGGAGCGAACGCCAAACCAAGCACGCACAACAAGAGTGCCCACGGGGAAACATCCAAACAGAGCGAGTTGGGGTGGTCTCTCGAGACCAACGCCCCGCGAATGCGTAGGATTCTGTCGGATGGACGTTCGCAGAAACCCCAACGAGAAGGGGGGAGGGGGGACTAGTTCGAAGCATCCAGCACTGTAATATCAGCAAGGTATCGTAGCACCCATCACAATATGCGCACCTGTAGCGCGTGCACCGACGCTGCGTTCGCCACCAGGAAGTCGTCCCTGAGAGCATCGAACGCCAGCGAAAACTGCTGCCTGAGGCCCTCTATCTCCCGCTTCACTTCCTTGACGTGCTTCGAGGCACCACACGAGCAAGAGCAAGGAAGAAAGGAAAGTTTGTCACAAGACGCGACAAGCAAACGACGCAAGCACAGGAACTCGCTTCCAACGACTAGGCGGGTAGTCAGGCAGGCAAGGTCCTACAGCGGATGAGCAGAAGTGTGACCGTCGACGGTCCTCAAGGTGGCACTCGCACGGCAAAGGCGCGCAAGGGCGCATGCCGAAAAATGTGAGTGTATAGTCCGCTGCGAGCGCTGTTGTCGGCATGCATCCGAAATCCGCGATACTATGTATCACATCCTCACAGAGGTGCGTGTTTCGGCGACGTAACCGAGCTTCTTGCCGCTGACATGCTTTTTCTTTATTTTCAACTGCTCGATCCATGATGATGTACAAGTACCCGCTCCGACATATTGGATTCTACGACCCAGCTCGCGGTAACGTGTGGATCTATTTGGGCCTCCCGCAGCTTCTATCTTCCTGTGTGCGCGACTCACACTCAGCTCTTGGGGAACTACGAGTAATAAGTCGAAAACGTACGATTAACAGGCGACGGGCGTACGGGTGTGTCGAAAGACAGCACAAACACCCTTATACCTCCCTTTCAACAATAAGCACACGGCATACCCATACAGAGTGGTGAACGAACCTGGCCGATAGGCATATTGGAGGTGGTTTTGGTTTGAGGAGAGGGGGCGGCGGGGCCGTAACAACCACCAAGAAAATGTGATATCCTAGTCAGGCGGGCTTTCCGAGTACCTCGATGACGGGCTGAAAGTCCAGGTCTTGACTTCGAAGCATAACCGTGTCGTTAGCGGTGATGTAAGAGCGTTGTGCCAAGGCCAGCATGGACCCTCTTGCCCTGTTGGAGGGGAAAGCGCGGTCCGGGAGCCCAGGCAAAGACGCAACAGAGCGACAACAAAAAACGCGCGTGCCAGCTCAAAATTTACACACGCAAAGTACACAAAATCTTGCAGATCTACGTTTTTTCCCCGCCAAGCCGCGTATTGCTGGGTAATCTCGTTCCATTCCCGTGCGAGGCCTCTCGACTGTTTTAGCGCATCGGACGGCAGGGTGTGCACCCCGACGTCCATCAGATTCTGCTTGCAGAGGGTAGAGTTCTCCAGGTGTTGGTGGTGAACCGGTCGAAACAGCTGAGAAATCATGCGAGCTAGGACCTCTTCTTCACGTAGTCTTCCGCCAGCCGAGGATAGATGTCGACAATCTTCTGAACGGCCGGCATGAAATCTTAATTTTGTTAGGGTCAAGACGAACATACCACTCCATCCTCACCTGCCCGCCGCCTCAGATTCGGCGGGGAGAGCTCATTTGCCTTCTGCCGCTACCGATCGAGGTGTGGCAACTTACCTCCGGCATGAACCCCATTTCGGGGACGGCGGAGCGCATGCAGCCGTGACTCCGTCGTCGCCAGCACCACTACGTTGTACCGATTGGTGCACAAGACCGTTACTTTGTGCCACTCGTGTTTCTACGGATCTGCAACAGGGACGCTGCTCGGTGATTTTTCTCCCCCCGAACTAAGGGTGTTCTGTGATTGTGTTGTGCGGCCGAATAGGTTTGTGGCGGTTGGTGGCCAAGCTTCGTGCTGTGTGTGTGAGAGAGAGAGGCATACAACGTTACCGCTGTACAAGGTTCGCAGACGACGAGCGTAAAAAGGCTAGGTTTCGTCTGAAAGACAGCGCCGATCAACGTAGTTCGAATAATGTATAGAGCCGCGGCACGTTCAGCAGACATACCTCGGATTCGCTGGTATAAGCATCGTGTCGAGGATGCGGCGAACAGGGTTTTGGCCAGCCTGGCCGACGTGCGCCAACTCGACTTTCTCGTTCCCCTTGGAAAGCTCTGAAAGTTCCCACGCGACCTGTTGTTTTGTTTTGCTTGAGGTTGTGAGATCGCTGTATGTGCAGCGCTACCGCATGACGTCGCTGCAGAAGCCCAGCGGTTGGAACAAGACGACATGAAGGATTTACACACCGCTTGGGGGAAGGTTGCACGCCAGTTGGGTGCAACAAAGACCGAAAAACAAATTCTTCGGGTTTTCACAGGCATCACAGTGGATCATTCTCGCCGATCAACGAAAACGCGAGACAAAGGACAGAAACAGCACCGGGACGAAAACAAGAAAGAGACGGGGGCACCAACACAGACCTAAGCCGCAAGGAAGTACAGTACATTACTCCGAACACGAAACCCCGCCAAAATAACAAATTTATTAAACGAACGGGTTGAACGAAGTGAAAGGCGGCAGGGGCTAGCACGGAACGCCCGCCCACCTCTGCCGCCGACAGGCCCCTAAACGGGTACTCGTGTCCGGCTTCCATGCCATAAATGAGCATCCCCAGAGACCAGATATCTTGCGCTTCGTCAGCGGTTATGTAGCTCTCGCCGTTGAGCATCGCTCGCGAGACTTCTGGGGCCATGTATCTGAGGTGATCGACGTGAGGGAGTTCTCCCCTTATCTCACCGCGGGAGAACAAGGGAACCAGTTCCACCCCTTGTTTTTCTTGTCCTGCGGCAAGCAAAAAACGGCGGTCGCTTCGAATACGTTGTTCTCGGACGTTGGCATGTGAAGGTTGATCGCTATCGAGGGGTGAAATATCGCAAGCTACCGAGCTGCAGGGGTGCGGTGTCGGAGGACGGAGTGTTTACCTCACAAGCAAATATTTTCTCTATCAGAATGGTGTGCAGTACATCAAGCTATCCGTCATTGCATTTGCTCCGCCGACGCTTTCATGACATCATGACGCTGCTCATCAACAATGGAACTCGGGGCGAATATGAAAAGCCCTGGAGATGAAAACGGAAGAGTTTGACGCTCACAAATTCGGAAAGCCACAGCAGTGAGACGGGCAAAACGGTCTCGTGAGCGGCGTTCAAGGCGCCCTCTCGTTTGGGTGAATGGCGCGTCCGAGTGCCAAGATACCGACACCCTTGTAACCTGCCACGGACAACCCGACCAGGTTCCGATGGACTTCGGCGACAGCTGGGCTATTCGCTGTTCTAGCCTCAACGATATTCTATCATGCGTTCCGAACTGGATAAATGCTTCGCGGCGATTGACCATTTTGTAGCCTACATAGCAGTAGTATCTAAAACCTATAGCAAAGCGTTCCATCGGTGGACCTCACCCTTAGCGTTGGGGGAGATTGCAGCGCGACTGAAGTCTGTGGCGAGCAAGACCGGGAAAGGCGTGTCTCCCGACTTGACGATAAACGTATCCGGTCTGACGCTGCCCCATACGACGCCCGCCCGGTGCAGATCCTGCACCACACTTGCTGCGCTCACCGCCCATGTCCTGTGCGGGAAGGGTCACCTCATCGTTTGGTTGATCCGGGTACACGGTTTGCGTGTGAGAGTTTAGTTAGTTGAGCCTTGTTGAACTTGTTTTCTCTCCAGAAAATCGGAAAAATCGATAAGGTGGAAGAGGAATCTCTATCGTTTCGTGTACACATTGACACAGCTGCCTTTTCACACCCATGTATCCAGACAGCCTAGATGGGACCGGGCGTTTCTGTAGGTGACAACGAGATACGTAATGAACGACAACAACACCATGGATATCCCGATGTCCCTGCTTCGGGATCAGGGAAAAAACAGAGATAATCGCACCTGAGCCGCTGCTTGATGTAAGCCTTGGGGTAACTTGGATCCAGCAGCGCTTCCTGTAGCTGGCACACCTTGTCCTGGAGAGTAGTCACCTTCTGGTACGTAGTTGGGGCAACGGCGGTTTTTTAGTAAATTGCGGCGTGGCCCTACATACAAGCGAGATGCAGCTGCAACATCTTGGCGCACAATCCCCCCGAGTGCTAGACTATTGCATGCCAAAATGAAGCACCGCAAGGGTTTGATCACTTCTCTTTCTTGGCAACGCCGAAAAGACGGCAACAAAGAGTACGTTAGTACCGGCAGTATACCAGCCAACACAGCAGATGGTCATATTTTTCTTTCCCCTGCAGAATGTTTCTTTTACTCTTAACGCAAGCCCGGGGGGTTCGGGACAAATCGGTGACAGTTTTAAGACTCGGCACGTTGTCTGTTGCGGCTCATGGCATGCCCTCCTTCCCGCGAGGCAAACCATTTGTACTGAGAAAGCCATGCCCCAACGTGGGTTTGCTCTGCGTTGTACGAAATACATGCTACGCGTGTGGTGGAATCCATCACAACAGAAAGGAGCGACAATATGGCATGGAGAGCTTACAATTTGGTGAAAATATCGTAACCCAATCGACCTAGCCCTTGGGGAGTGTAAATAATATCGTGTTGATTCATTTCTATTACCACCTTGCCGCCCTCCGTGTCCACGTCAAGAACCGCGAGATTCTTGCACCTCAAGAGACGTGCGCGGACCGAGTCCGCTACTGCCGCGTCATATCGCGGCTGCGCTTCTTCCCTACGTTTTCCCTCCCCTCGAGGTGCAGAGGCTTCAGGTTCGTTGCCGCAACCTGCGTTCTGTTCGAACGTGGGGCGATCGCGGGAAATTATACTTGGTGAAGCAGCACGCCGACAGGCGGAAGCTTCAAGGTGACCCACTCCAGCCCGAGCATACCACATTGTCACCATCCTGGCTGTAGATGCTTCCTTACAGCAGTCAACGGCGAGCTGGTACCCGCCGAGACCTCCACGCAAGTATGCAACTCGCACATTGCATGACTTAATGAAACGAAATACCGCAGGCGGCTTTGGACGAGGAGAGGAAAATGCTCGACCCTCTCCAATACTCGTCGCTACAAATTTTAATCCGCTAGCGTGTGGTTTCCCTAGAGAGAGAGAGACTGACCAGCAAGACGCGGCAGTTTCGGTTTGACAGGAAGGGCAGGAAATTTCGTTGAATTTTCAAACACCCCGCACGCCGGAGTAACTTCTTTATGCGTTTTCTAGTCAGGGGTTCAAGTGGCGTGCGCAGAGCAGGGAAATCAAACTATCAACATGCACTCGCTCTGTGAATGTTCTTTCAACGGCAATTTACCCGCTCTTTATTTTTCCGTCAGTCCATACACATAACCAATCATTCGCCTTTTTGTAGCGATCCACGACCTTCATCTACCTTTCAAGACAACCAAACTCATCGGTGCCCCCATCTATACATGTGGCAATTGTATTGATATTCAACCCACGGGACCAACACATGAGGTTTTCTCTTCCACCAACAGACCGATCACCTAGAGAGTTGAGCGTACCTCCGATGGAGACTGGACCGCAAGGTCATCCCACCTCTGAAGAAAATGCTTCTGGTGCACAGGCAACATGCCGATGTTCTTGCAAAACGTCGCGACCTGAGTGTGCAAGGCAAGATCGGCAAAACGCGTTTGACGTGTGAAAAATATTCTACGGTACACGTTTCCTGGGCGTGACAAAACGATGTTACAAACTAAAACATAGCACGGACGCGAAAAGGACTTGTACGCGGTGCCCGAATAATTCAAGCGGCACGGTTTTTATTCAAAGCATCCCCTGTCTTCACCACGGTTCGTCCACACAGCGACAAGCAGTGTTCGGTGATACCATTGCTCAATATGATGAGCCAGTATCGGGCTTGCATGTGAATCGTGAAAATGACTAGTTCACATACCTCCTGTTTCTCGACGTTACACACGAGGAAGAACAGGGAAGAGAATCCTTCATCCAGAAATTTCTGCCGGACACAGCGTAAGTGAGGGGAAAAGTAAGACAACGACAAGCCTCGGGTAAGTGGGATATGCCATTCTACAAGCGATTGTCGCAACGGTTCATCCTACCCCCTACCTAGCATGGTTCGAACGTCAGAACCAAAGACACAAATGTCGATGTGGGGAGCCCTCTCTCTACAGATGTTGAAATATTCTCCCGGTTTTGCACACTGTTGCGTAGGCAGGCCTGCTGTTGTTCTTGCCTGTGTGTAATCCTGCAAGCCCCCTTCTTGCATCCATCGCTCCATGCCGTCGCGAGATCGAAGGGTCGCTTCGTCCACGTTGATTCTTCGGGCCCACTCTCCCACGCTCGTGCCACTGCTGACACTGCCCGCACTTAGTCGCGGCGGTGGCGGTGGGTTCGGTGCTACCTCAACGGCTGCTGCTGCTGGTGGCGCCGCCGCCAGGGCCGGCGTAAATACTATTTCTCGCTCAGGTTGTACTTGTTCGGATCTCCTCCTGTGCGGTGGGGTGGGGGTTTTGGTCCGAGCGTTTTTCCCGAATGTCATGGAGGAGACCGAACGGTTCTGTTCCACCCACATAGTTATAAAAAGGGAAAAGCGCCAGAGAGACTACCCCTCCTACATTAGCTGGAAACAGACCACCACCGTTCACGCTTGGACACACGGGCTGCCTCCTCCCCATGGTCAGTACTCAAGGGATCAGCTGCACCACACCGATAGAAGGAACAAATTGAAGGCCCACAGTATCCAGAGCAAAGGAAGTAACGTTTTCCGCCAACCTTTAAAGCCGCTCTCTAGTCAGTTGTAAGGTGACGTCATAGCGAATACTCACTCAAGGTACTGACCTTTCTTTCTACTGCTCGAAGAATTGCAGAGGGTGTTGTTAAGCCGCTTATCGAGACTATCCTCCATCCACGACTCCTGCATTAGCAGTGGACTCACGCGTCGTTGTACATTACACAGACCAGAGCGTTAAAGCATCATACATATCAACTTGCTCGTTTTTGTCCCTCTGTCTCACTTCCACGCGATGAGCAGGGGCTTCATGGTGTTTTTTGCCTCTCTGGATTTGAAGTCAAACTTGATCCCCGCTGTGTTGCAGCCGGCATCCAACAAAGCCCTCGCGACATCAGGGTAGTTGCTGGGAGGAGAACGAGCAAGATGGCACCGAAGAGAAGTACAAACATCGCTCACGTTAGCATACACGTCAGAGAGAAAAGGAGGAGCAATTAGAGAAAGTATCTGGCCGACACCCTAGCATTCTGAACTTTTTGTATGTTCGGTGGACTGCGACAACGACGACGAGGTGGGAAAAGCAACGCTTTCATGAGGTGCGCAACAAGCGACAGGTAAAAGGCACCAATGGGTCACTCAAAGCTGGTGGCGGCTCGCCCTGACCCATGCCAATATTACCGGGCAGATCCCGGAGCATCGTTGTCGCAATGTTCTCACTAGTTCAAGTTTGGTTCCTGACTCACTTGAAGACGGCATACTGCAGCGGAGTCCATCGCGCAAGGTCGAGGGCATCCAAGTCGGCGTCGTTGCGAATCAGATCCTGATGTGTCGTTCGGAAAGTCACAGCGTGCAGGCATAAGAGCGACACACCAGTGTTGTACTCATCCCATGATGTACTTACATCGACGAAACCGGCTGGAGGGTTGTTTACGGCCACGAGGGTTTACAACAATCTCGTGTCTGGATCACAGGCAAGCGATCAACGCTGCCTTACACTTTCATACGGCGGCGTTGGCCAGAGCGGGAATCCTTGCAAGGAGTGAGGCGCCCGCGTACGGGGGGAATCACTCCGAATTTAATTTCAAGTATTAAGTTTAAATTTCAGTTCCTCTACCAGTAAACGAACGTTTTCGAGACCCGCCGATGATTACAAAAAAACTTCTGCTTCGTATGCAACATTCCCCAGCAATATAAAATGACCAAGAAAACCCCAGGGTTTTGCGGGTGTGAACAACTCTTGTTCTGTGGCGCTGGCGCTGATCCCAGCGGCGGGAGAGCGGTATAACCGATACCCTTTCACCTTCGGTTTCGGGGTTTAGCACCGCATCCGCTGCGGGCTTTATGTAGGTTGAGTGTTGCCAACGCCGATACGTTTCCTGATGGCTCGGTCTCCGTGACCCAACACATTTCCACCGAACACAGCAGTAGGAACAACCACGAGAGCTAAACTGGGCAGTGTGTTCGACGCGCTGCCTTCATTATGACCCTCACGCGCAAGGCTGAAACCTGAATGCAAGACTACAATAAATCGAATTCAACTCATGGTAGACTATCATATCGGGCGGGGTTGGACGGTGAGACAAGAATACTGAGCTACCCGACGCTGCTGCTTCTACTGCGCAATACGTGCCTGGACGATGTCGACTCTCCCGGTCTTGCTAGCGACGTGTAACGCTGTCGTCCCTGACGTCGGCTCCGACTGGTTGATGTTGACGCCCGTCATGAGCAACTGCGACACGTGCTCTTTGTCGCCCTTTTGGTCGAGAACGCGGTTGGTTCGTTGTTTGCGTGCGTCGCCCCGAATTGGAGGACGACGGGTTTCAACAGAAAGGTGACACAACGGGTGGTCACGTACGCGGAAGTTTCTTACCGGTTGGCGGGAGAGGAAGCAGGGATATGGCAAACACACTGATCTACATGTGGAACCATTTTTTTCTGATAATCCGCCGGGAATCAGATCTGGAACGGATGCTCGCACTTGTGACACATGTTGCAGGATATGGAGCACGAATTGAGATGGGACGGTGCAGGAAGGCTGCTTCACGTGGGTGAGTCGTACATGATTTTCTTCTATTGGCTGCCCACGATAAGCCACCTACGTCCCATTACTACGGGTGTCATTTTTCGTTGCCAGCACTTCAAAACGCCAAGCGGCGTGGGTTCCACTAAAACGCTCTTGGAGCACTGCCGTGGGTGTGCTATTGAGCACCACGATGGCCACCGCACTACAGTAGAAACATCCAGTGACGCTGACTGTGGCCACAACATGCTTCTCAATACCTTTTATCTCTCCGGCTCTCACCCTCGTTCTATCTCCCTAATCCTTCTCTTTTCCCTGGCACCTTTCCCACACCGTCACACCAATGAAATTACCGATCGTGAACCTGTGTTCTCCCCCCGCAAGTTACTACAGTAGGAGGCGGGGGAATGTTGGCCGTTGTCAACGAGATGCAGGGGTTACCGACAGAGCCATTCAGGCGAGACTGTCTATCGGACTGGTCCCCAACCTGGTCCCAACGGATCATACACAACACACCTCACAACTCCACGACCCAGAGATGCGGGTTGCAAGGGAAGCAACTGCTCGGAAAGTACCAGACAAACAGGTTTGACAATACTGTTGGCCGTTTGTACGGTTTGCATAAGCTATACCGGCCGATATACGCATAAACATGTGGCTACATACAACCGAGTTCATTGTCATTGCACCAGGAGTGTGTGTGGGGGGGGGGGGGGAGGGGCGTTCTCCCCGTCCCGGTCAAAGCTTATACACCTCTAAATTAAATGGGTAAGCGTGTGGATCTCTCTTAGCGTTCAGGTTATCGACGATACGATCATGGCAGTAAACATGTGCGCTATTGTTATGTGTTGGTTAATGTTTTCTTCGGCGGTAGCGCAAAGCACACGCAGCGTCCGAATCTCCACCTACTTCAGCTAAGCCACACAAGACGACGATTCGACCTCGGCTTGTTGATTCGATCAAAAATTGTCCAAGACTTGATGTAGCTCATTCTCTCCTGTTGAAAATCAGAGGCTTTAGGTCTGTTAGGACTGTTTAGTCTAGAACAAATCCCTGGTGGTTTTGCTTGTGCTGGATTGCTTGTGCTTGATTGTTTGTGTGGTGTGTTCTTTGCATCGAACGTATAGAAGCCAAAACCAAACCATCGGACTATAATAGTCTAACGGTTTGATTTCGGCTTCTATAAACGTCAGATCTGCTGAAAAGAGGTCCTCACAAAAACAAGGTAATAGGCTGATGACCCAACTCGGTAAGTAGTCTACTTGTTCAAGTGACATGTGCTACGGCGGTACAGTAGCAGCAGTTAGAAGCAAGGTAACAGAAGCGTGTGCCACACCTTGTTGGCAGGTGTTCGGAGGTGCACTGCAGACGTGAGTCTACCAAATGTGGAAGTTCGTTCAACGAAAAACAAGAAGAGTACATTGATTGTACAATTTATATTGTATTGTTGAGCTGGGCAGGAAACAGAGTGAGCGCTGGACTTTCCCTTAGAATGTTACTGAAAATGTTCCTGAGAACGTTCCTGAGAACCGTCTCGGAAAGTATGCCCGATCTAGGAAACATTTTACGAACCGTTACGGAACCTACCGCATCTATCAGTGGATCGTTCTATATAGACATAACCTCAAAGCAGCGTGCACGGGGGTGAAGGCAACAATCGCAACGAGCGTCTACGAACACCTGGAAGGGTACGTGACGGAGCTCGAAGCGATTTACCAGGACCGCGACGTGCGGGGGCTGTACCAACACCTCAAGCGATCAACGGGCCTCAGCGGGAGACAAGCTGGGGGGCAGCAGTTCGTTACAGATGAGAACGGCGTGCTGCTCCGGAACAAGAATGCCATCCTCAAGCGGTGGCGGAGATTCTTCGATACCCTCCTGAACTCCAAGTCCCCCACCCTGAACCCAGACGTTGTCGAACAGGTGACGCAGCGACCAGCGACGCGCGCCACCCGACGCCTGGCGGCGGTACCAGACCTCGAGGAGGTTGAGGTGGCAACGAAAGGTTTGGGGAACTGGAAGGCGGTTGGCCCCGACCTCCTTGCCGCCGAACTGCTCAAGGTCGACGGCGACGACGAGCCCATTGTCCTGGAGCGCCTCCGTGCCATCTTCGTC
>CACKRE030003228.1:330865-355602 GCA_902602495.3 Ectocarpus sp. CCAP 1310/34
CCCCCCCTCCCCCTTATGCTACCGCCAGCGATGTGCCCTTGCTGCCGCTTCCGCTGCCGTCGCTGCTGTTGCTGTTGCTGCTGCTGCTCTCAGCGTCCCCGCTGTCGCCGATTCTCCCTTAACATCCCCTGGGCGTTCCCGTGTACCCCCCCCCACGGCCTCTGTTGCTGCTGCTGCGGTGCGAAAGGACCCGACCGTTGTTGGAGCGGTGCATCGACACCCCACCCCCCCTATCGTACCCGCCTCCAGCGACGTACCCATGGCATCTCCGGCTCCCTCAGGCGTTACTGACTGCCCCCCTCAACTTGATGCGTGGCCCTTCTCGTCTGCTGCAGTTGGTTAAGGGATTATTGTATAGTATTTTGGGAATGGCACGTGAAACCGATGAATTCATCTTGTTTAGATGTTCACATTTTAGAACATGCAAAATGAAACCCAGCGAGAGTTTTTTTTGCTTACATTTACCACACTAATTCTCATCCAATGAAGCGTCACAAAAATGGCTTTGCTGTGTCGTTTCTACCATACGCCTGGCCTACGAGGTTGGAGGTGGTGGGTTCTCACCTCTGCCGCTGCTGCCGCTGCTGCTGCTGCTGCGGCTGTCTACCTTCCACACCTGGCTTGCTGGACACTCCCCCCGCGGCACCCACCTGGCGCTCGCCCGTGATTTCCCGAAGATTCAAGGATTCCCTGTCCTTTCAGGGCAGCGCCGCCTTCGATACCCTGCCCACTTCCTCATACGAAATCCCACCATGGCGGGAAATTTCGAAATTTCTAGCAAGTTTTTGGATTTGTGTTCTGGGTCACGGGTCCTGGGGTCCTGGGGTTTTGGGGTGTGGGGCTGGTAGATGCTACGTGACGGATGCCCCGTGGATCGGGCCGATGCAGGAAGTGCGGGGTGCGGGTTACTGCGGGAGAATGCGGGTTCCTTACCTCCCGCATGTCGCGATCTCCTCCTTAAGCTCGGCGTGTGTCAGATTTATTATATGGTTATCGGTTTGTTGAAATTCTTGGTACGCGGTACGCATGCATGATACAGTAATCCTATCAAAAGAAGGTGTGCTTGAATGCGAAAGGCACAAACTGATCCGTCCATATGATGCGCTTTTATCGATTTTTTTTTACTCGAATTTCGCGCTTGCGCCTTGAGTAGATTTCTTGCGGGGTGGAGGCCCTGTAGAATGTGCATGCATGAATGCAACAAGAATGACAGCAGTCTACTCACTTGCGGTGTTATCCTGTTATTCGTGCTCTCGAGCTATAAAATGCATTTACCAAAATATTTAACCATGCACCTTCATGCCGGCTTGGTGCTCGCGAAAGAGTCCTGTAGATATTGTTTGCATTGCGTGGTGTACAACTATTATAAGCACGAGACTATTGCTGCTGCTGCTGCTGCTGCTGCTGCTGCTGTGACGCCTGTATCAGGTGGTAGGCTGCGGAAAAGAGAGAAACACATCGCCGGCTGCTGCTTCCTGGACACATCTACATCACGTCGACATATATCTAGCTGAATCAAGACCCACGGACTACACGTCTCTATCACCATGGACGAGGGTAAGCACACGTGGAAGGGCACGACGGCAGATTTGCCGAAGATGGTCGCGAAACGTTGGGAGCGTACCGTATTTATTTGTACACATCATCTGGCACGGGTTAACTTGTTATTTTTCCCCGAATGAAGGCCAACCATATCACGACAGCTCTTGGGGGTTTCGATTGGGCTATAGACTCAATCCGAAAGAATCAATGAAGCTGTCTACTACCACTGGGTACCCCGCAAGCGATTCGTTCGGCGCTTATTCCCACTGCTGTGGTGGATGAATTTTGCAGACTATACTACATGAGACCACATCCGTCTGGTAGGATATCGGTGGCACTTCGTCTGTAGAACAACGGCTAGACCGCGTATTTTGCTCACCTTCTATCTATTTGTTTCAGCGCCAGGTAAGCGTGGTTGTACACCAATCACACAGAGTTATCCTACCCCAACCTGTGTTTCACGGTGCTTTCTCACGCAGACACCACACCCACCCGCCTGGACGTAAATCACGAACTTGATTGACGTTTATAAACGATGCACGCATGTACTTTTGATGTACGCATGTCCTTTTGATGTATGAGGTTGTTGAGTCGTATCGGGACGCCCAGCCTGTGTTCGTTCGTTGTTTGCCTGACATGCGGCAGCTATAGCACTTAACAAGCATAGATCGTCTCTTCTTGTTGCCTCTGCGAGTTCTGTATGCATGTTGTCCGTGGCCATCCCAGCCATTCACTGATTGGTGATTTTGTCCAAGATACTGCTGTAGCAGATGAAAGAACCTTACGCACTTCTGGTGCTCTCACGGAAGGTTGAAGTGGGTTTGGCATTTGGTGCTGTGAGGGTTCGCCCTGGTCGCTGCTATATACCACCGTCCTAGAAGACACACTATCGCATTATTTCCCGTAACGCGCAGCGACTGCATCCACAGCAACAGCATGATCGAGATCTCCCTCCTCGGTGTACGTTACCGGCGACTCGTTTCGGCAGACCCCTCACCTAGGAATAACGCGCAATCAAGGTCCGGGTAGCCGCATGGGTAGATCTCGCAAAACCGCAGCGGACCACCCCACCTGATGTGCCATACCGCCCCCCGCCCTCGCATCTCTTCTTGTTCCAGTATTGATAGAGGCACCTCATGTCGTACAGACGATGGAAGCGATTCTCTCGAGCGAGAATTATGTCTACGAGAGTCAAGAGATGGACAACATGACCCTGCTCAGGGCGCGTTTCCGAGAGAGGTACACCATCACCTTCTCCTGCACGCAGGAGAACTCGGTTCGCAGCACACTGAGGGCAATCCTAGGCGACAAAATCGAAACCCAGCGACAGCGGAGCGTGGCGGCGACGTACATTGCCAAGGTCAAAAAGAGTACATCCCCTGTAAGGTTGTCCCAGCCCCAAAAATTTCGGCCCGGAACGCTCTCAATACTTTTACCTGGCCCAGGGTATTGGGATTCGAAGTACGTACGGAGGTAGAGTACTCTAAACATTTTTGGAGTACACACTCGGTGGACGTTTTTCTGTGTTTCGTAGGATATTCTATTTGTTCATGGTCGACGCACCGGTAGCTCATCGAGTTCCATGTGGTGAGGACGTACATCGTTGTGGCTTTTGTCTTACATTTCAACAACGCAGAAGTGGACACCTCGGTTGTAGTCGGAGAAATCCGTGAGATGCGTGGGTGTGGCGTTTATGTGGAACGGGAGAACGCACAACAATCAGTTATCATTTTTGTCTTCCTCCTTCCCCCAGGGGATTTTCTTCATGGGTGCCATTTTTCGTTGCATGATGGTGGACGTGGGGGTAGACTGACCCATACACTTTTCGACGGCTCCCTCTTCCTCCCGGCCAACCTTGAGTAGGCTACCGTGATGTGCTGAAATGTCTCGTTGCGGAGCACTCTGAGGCTTGCCGCTTCTCCCTCAGTCCAAGCAACACACGCAATTTAGATATTCAGAAAACAAGTGACTTGATCATGTTGCGCGATCGATTTGAATGAAATCATCGATATGTTCCCCATGGAAAGTGCTCCCCATTACAGCTCCGGCGTGAACCTGTGAGAAACGGGTCCCCGCATGTTCTCCAAGGGCTTAAAGCGAATCGTGACGCTGCCTCTGATTCTTCTTTTGCCGATCCTGGCGATTACTTGCAGGTTGCACTCGTGAACATTTTTTTCCCAACACTTGCAGCAAAAACAAGTGTTGGTACGTCCCCTAACTTCCCCCTTTCTTTTACTTGTGCGCATGACTTGTCGCTTACGACGTGGCGGCCAACAAGGCCAACTTTCGTCTCAACGTTGGACAATTTCGGATTGATCTGACGGACGGCGAGGTGGTCTTCCACTCCACTCAGCCGCTCAAGGGCATGACTCTCGGGGATTGCATCCCCCTCCTCCAATCTTGGTGAGCAGCAGGCCACGGCACGATGATACAGATATCGCGATTATACGCAGGACCACAATATTTTGCATGTGCATGCCAGGTTATATGGAGGTTGCCGTGTTAGAATAATCTCAACCCCACGCGAACGCGTGCGGTGGGAGGCGCGCACTGCGCTCGGTGGCCTTTTGAGCGAGACGGACGGATGCCAGGCTCTCTGATGTTTTCGACGCCCATCCAACGGCGGTACATATCCTAACAAGTGTGTAAGTACAGTTAATTAAGTACATACTGTAGCCCGTTGCACATGTTCATCAGGCAACGATCGATTGTCACAAGATCAACTACAGCAGTAGCGTCACCCGTGGCTGCACCGCTGTCAAGCAACCCCGGGGCCCACATCCATCCGCGTATATTCGAAGAGTATCGATACACCCCCGTCATTCCCGCTCTCACAAAAAAATCCCGGACAACACGTGAACCTTCAGGTTCAAAGCTTTCATGGCCACTTTTGCCGTCTATCGCCATGGCATGAAAGCCCTTATCGAAGGACGGAGCATTGAGGCCGCAGAGGGGGTCGTGGACCAAACGTTGTCCTCAATACGCAGTGGATCTAGCTCCTCGCCTTCAGAAGGTGCGGTGACGTCGCTGACCACTACGTCGCTGACCTCTAACCCCTGTGCACACCCACGGTTTTGGAGCCTGAGGATACCCCATCCTAGATTGGATGGTTGTATAACAAAGAGCATGGGGAACATGCGCTTGGCAGGACTCGGACGCTCTTGAGCGTTTCGCAGCAAGCAAACCCTGCGGGTGTTGATTGAGATGGTTCTAAATCGCGAAGGGAGATTTGGTGCGCAAAGGAAGTTTCATTGCCCCAACGGCCTTTGTGCTTGCACAAGGGAAAGATAAAAACGAAATCCAGTGCTCTTCTGCTGTTTTTCTCCCGAGGGTGTCCATTGCGGGAATGGTTTGCATCAGCCTCTTCCGTACGGCGTTAGGGGGTGGACAGAGAACGCGGACTACCTTCCGCGGACGGACGTGGGACAACCGTATTTCAGCAGCCGCATGACGGCTAGAACCATGCCAACAGCAGCTTGGCCAGTCTGCCTTCCTACCTGCTTGCCTGACGCATCATTTTGCGCCCCCTCCACGCCGCTTTCGCGTATGCTTCAGCGCCGACGGCGAAGATAACGTCGTCATTCGTCACGCAGGCGATGGAGGACATCTTCAAGGGAAGGGACTACGTCTACGAAGTGATGCAGTCCGACTCCTCCGTCACCACGCTGAAAGCGAAGTTCACGGGAGGGTACACGGTACGGTTCATGTGCAAACCTGGAAACAACATTCGCAGCACTATGCTCGCAGTACTCGACGACAAGGTCGGCGACGAGCGGCAGCGGAGCGTCGTCGCGACGTACTTTGCCCAGGTAAATGGACAAGATGTATATTTTGGCACGGTACTGCTGGAAGGCATGAAACGTTCCACTTCGAGGGTCGTCGCTCGCACCGAAGAACCTTCTTTCTAAGGGCTTGTCTGATACCAAAAGCCCTAATTTGCTGTTTTGCCAGACGAATACCTGCCGTCGTTTTGAGCGGAACACAGGTTTATTAAGTATTGGCAAGTGATCTAGGGGTTTTAACCAAAGAAAGATTCATAAATGAATGGCGTGCGGTTGTTACGTTGTTACCCTCGATTCCCGTCGATGCCTCCGGCAGTTGTACACGCATGTAGCTGTCGCGATTCCGATCGATGCAATCCATGTGATGTACGCAAGAATCATAATCGTGTTGCTGTACGTTTCCATGTGCCGCCCCCCACAACCAACCCCGTCCCGGGCGATCTGTTCGTTTCGGCGTGGCCAGGTTAACTTTAGTCTCAACAACGGAAAGTTCGAGCTCGACATGCGTGACGGCGAGGTGATGTACAACTGCACCCTGCCTCTTGAGGGAATGACGCAATCAGACTGCGCTCATCTTCTTCGATCATGGTGAGCAGTGCAATCTTCTATGGTACATTGTACAAGGTTGGGAGGTTTTGCAGGTGCTAGCCGCCCAATCGAGTCGCTGCCCCGCTGGCCATACCGCGCAAATCTTTCTGCGGACGTCGTGCTCAGCAGCTTTTGTTGTCCTGTACATTTTCCCTCGGTGGGGGTTGATGGAGGATGCTGCTCCTCTTCTGTGAAGGTTGTTCTATGCTGCTGAGCGGGTCTGCGCGGGGAAATCTCGCAGTACCAAGATGCAGCAGTCATTCTGTTGTCGAAACGTCAGAGCCACTACTGCTGTACTATTATTATAGTACGGAGTGGCTAGTCGAATGCCGGGACCACGAAAAAATAATCGAGAGACCCAAAACCGTTTGAACACCCAAAATCGTTTGAAGCGGTGAGCAAGGGGCATACCGCCGTGGTCTGCGGAAGCCGATATACGCTCGTGAGACTTTTGCGTGCGCGACACGCTCTCTTTCGTTGCGCATGGACTTGTTTCATTGACGAGGATAAATAATTGTTCGCACCAACCCCTGCACCCTGGTGGTGTTGTGATATACAGTATTCTCACACGTCCAGCTCCCACTAAACAAACTCCTCTTCCATAAGGTTCTCGGTGTTCATGGCGACTTTCTACGTCTTCATGCCCTCACTGAAACTCATCATCGGGGGAGGGAGCATCGAAGACGCGAACGCGGCAAAAGCCAGGTTGTTGGAAGAGGAACGCGGCGGCGGTAGCTCTCGTCGCCCGGCACCCGAACCCGAACCGGTCTCGTCGTCGTCGTCTTCTTCAACGACGACGACGACGACGACGTCGTCTGCTCCGGTTCCCCAACCTCCGCCGGTGCAACCTTCACGGGCCGTCGAGAACTCTGTCGCCGCCAGGGCATTTAAGGACCTGCTGCTCGAACGCGGGGACTGCAGCTCGCTGGAATCGGACGTTGAGGGTGCCTCGCACGTGGTGCAGGGCGTGTACGACTACAAGGGTACTACGGCCGTGATCTGGGCCTGCGACAAGACGGACGAGAAGATACTGGAGGTCCGGGTCTTCATGGTGGATGCCGTTCCCCCGCACCGAGTGGAACCGCTGTCACGACTCATCGAAAAAGTGAACACCAACAGCGCCGTCGGGGGCTTCAAGCTCGGTGAGAAAAAGTAAAACTGCGTACCACATAAATAGTGGCGTTTGTTTTGGAGTGGCGCCGAAAAAAAAAAGTGTCAACGACCTGTGATACTGCTCTGCTTACGCAAGGAAAGGAGAGAGATTTTTTGTTTGAGGTTTCGCCGCATGCATCTTAATCGTAGCCATTTGGACATGACTGGGATCTCTCGACACCCTTCCGCCACGTATCTTGTTGTTTGATCGTGAAACCGCTACCCCTGGAATATATCCATCTCGCGTACCTGACATCGTACCGCTGTGCCAAATACGTACACGACTTTCGGGGGGCTCGACAGACAAGGAGAACGGACGGCTGTACTACGGGTACAGCGTTCCGTACGGTGGTCTAACGGATGGCCAGCTCACGGTCCTCGTCAGGGGAAAGTCCCTCCAGCTTTGCCTTGGTGAGACGCCACCGCTTCTCTGTAGTCCAAGGTCCCGCCGCTATTCTCTGTGTCTGTGTTTTGTTTCGCTCAACTTCCAGTGTCTTGGGGGCAACAATGACCCAAAACTTGTCTGCGCTACGTGATACCTGGTAGAGAATAATGTTGAGGATTAGCGGGTATTCATTTCTCACCCTAAGCTGAAAAAAACGCCACCTTGTGAGCACTAGGCAGGGCCGACACATGGGGGAAAGGTGTTGAATATGATGACATAACGTTCACCACGAGAATAGCTAGGGAGAGGTTGGGTCCTTTTCTTACGACCTCTGGCCTCTACACGATCTTTAATATTTTTCGGCACATGCGTCGCTTTAGAGGATACATCTCATCTCGCATCGTGGCAATTGTGTCAACGCAGAGACCCGCCGCGTCCGTTCTCCGCACTGTCTACCTTTTCGGTCAAGCGCAGGGACCCACCTGGAATTCCTCCCGTCGATTAAAGCCGTCATCCACGACAGCGCTCCCGTCCCCTCCTCCGTCGACATGCTCCGGTCTACGTACCACACGACGAGGGACAACCCGCAGTCTGACTTTCACAAGAACGAGCTGGTGCCGACGGGACGGCACGAAGGCCCTTCGGCTGCCACCATGCCGGGCGTGAATCGCCCCCGACCGCCGCCACCCGCCTACGGGTTCGGGACGGCCCCGAGTTCGCGGGACATCAAGGACGCGGCGGGGGCGATGCCGCGCGTGCCACAGCTGGCGGTCGAAGACCTGGACTTTCAGGACGAGGCGGGCAGGGGTGGCATGGGGTTCGTGAGGAAGGCGGTGTACCGGAAGGGCGCCGAGGTGGCGGTGAAAGAACTCCTGCCAAGCCTGGCGAAGGACGACTACGACCTGTTCGTGAGAGAGATGCGGGTACACTTCAGCATCCCGTCGTTCCCACACATCGTGCCCGTGAGTCTGAGTTGACTTGGTGACACGTTGAACCGCGCATAGGCTCATGGGTCGCCTCTTCTCCAACGGATGGTTCGCTGAAACCACACAGCAATAAATAGTTGAGATTCGCCCACCATCACTTTCAAATATGCAAACATTCAACGCCTTGCCCCCTGTGATGCTATTTACAACACCTAACCTAAACCAGATGGTGGGAGTCACTCAAAGGAGCAAGTCCGACCGCGCGCTGCGGCTTGTGACGGACTGGTGTAACGGCGGTTCCCTGCAGACCCTGCTCAACGACGCGTTTGGTGGAGACGAAATGGAGGTATGTACGGAAGGGAAGACCTGACGCACACTTTTTTACACGAAGGATTCTACAACGACAGGGTGACGCCGATGCCGCGCCATAGACTATGGGGCAGATGTGTACGGCTGTTTATCCAGTGATGGCGTCCCTCATGAACACTTGTTGGTTGCGGGGAGCAGTCGCGATTCTGCGTCTCTCTGCGCTTGATAGGAGAAGGATTTTTGATGCGGAATCCTTTGCAAGTGCTCCGTTGCCCTGGAAAAATTGTCCAACCGGCTTCGTGCCGCCAACACCGCCGTGCCGTTGCCTGCGTGGTGCAGTGTTATTGCCGACTCCCTCATTGACTCGCTGGTTTTGCACGCAGGTTATCACCTACGGTGACGCGTTGAAGTATGCTCGCCACATCGCCGCGGGGGTTGACCACCTTCACCGCCACAAGCTCCTTCACCTCGACCTCAAGCCAGGCAATGTCATGGTGAGAGAGGGAGGTTTACTTGAAGTCACAATAAATAGGGTTATCACCATGCCGCCCCCCCTTTGATTCGGCTGTGGTGTCTCAACAGTCTGACCGTCACCGCAACGGAAGAGTTTTGCCCTGCCGAATCGACTGTGCTCGTCCTGAAAAAAAATGAAACAACGGTGGCCGCAGACTATTCGACTCGAGAGGCACATAGCGGTTTTATGGTACTGACATGAACATACCAAAGGGTGGCGAGATGAAGTATTCTTCGTCCTGCGCACATGATACAAGAACGATGGCCTGGGAAGGTCTCAATCTTTGGCTGCGAGAAGCATTTTATTCCTGGCTGCAACTCATACATGCACGATCTGATAATCGGCAGCTCGACAGAGCCGGCGGCGGGGGCAAAGCGAAGCTGACGGACTTCGGCCTGGCCAAGATCATCTCGAACGGTACCCAAACATCCAACCGCATGCTAGGCGGAACATTCGGGTAAGTTCGGTCACCCGCGTGGATGGGCCAACTATACCAGAACGTCGTGACTGACAATGACAGGCGCTTGGTAAAATAGAACGCGTGCATTTTCGCCGGCGGGAAGGTTGGAGCAATTGCGGTGACGCCCTTGTTCGGTGGTACTTAACGAGCTGAAGTTCAATTTCCACCGAAGAAAGGGCGGTCATAGCAGCCTATATATAGCAACAACAACAGGCGACGTGACTGTGTATGGATTGTTGTTCAACGTGTAACGGGCGTAGCTGATTTGTCAACGACCACGCTCACTTCCGCCGAGACACAAAAAAACTGAGAATTCTAGGCTGTGGCGTGTTTCCTCAGCATCTATGCTTTTTTTTTTTTTTTCACCCTCTTTCGTTTGCCATTTTGCCCGTAGAAATAAATCATTTACAGTACCCCCAATGTATTAAGTTTCCACTTGATACCCTAAACACCCCCCCACTTCCTTTCCCAATCGCGTCAGTTTCATGGCGCCTGAGGTCATCGAGCCGGGAAAGTTCACGAAGGAATGGAGGAGCGGCCCTCACACCGACGTCTTCGCGTTGGGCGTCACCGTCTTCCTGCTGTTCACCGGCTACCACCGCCCCTACAAGCCCGATGTTTCGGGGCATGCTATCAACCAGGAGGTTCGCCTTTCACACGTCTTTCGTGTGTAGGTTTTGCTCAAGGCCAGAAGCATTATTTTCTGGATGTTCTTGAAACGCGATTCTTCAGAAGCATTCGTAAGACAGGACCGTGACCTGGTGATGGTGTTGGTGGTGAAGTTGAAATCGCTTGTGTGTACTGCTGTGCATGTTTGAATGATCCAAAACTTCGATTGAGCTTCGATTGGGACGTTTTGTTAACCTGTTGCGTACGCTGTGAGCTCTCACTGGTCAACCTCCGACCGCACTCTAGATTTGGGTTACTGGTGGAAGGTCATTGGAATCTCAATGGGTTCCCATCCAACAAGAAATTGTTCATCACCACCAGAAAATCAACTGACAAGCGAGAACTTAAAGAATAGCAAAACACGCCGGTGTTTGATCTGTACGTGTCCCGGGCGAATCAAGGCCATCTGCACTACCCTCGGCAGGTGTGCCGGGGTCTCCGCCCCGAATTTCCCGCCGGATTTTCCTGGCCTGGAGGAAGCCGCGTAACTGAGCGGGTCCAGAACCTCATCCAGGGGTGCTGGGCGAACGATCCGGAGAAGCGTCCAGCGGTGGACTACATTCTCAACACCCTCTACCAGATAGAATCCATGGTGCGTTGTTCGGGGTTCATGGGGTTGGTTGGCATGGCTCGTCGCAACCATTCCGCGCTTTTGTTGCTTCCTCTGTGGGTGACTCCTCATGTGTTGTCAGGTCGACCGTTTGGTGTTGAAGGATATTGATACTGCTGTGTTGTTGAGATCCACACGTTAGCAGCAGCTACGAGCACCCTGTATGATAAAAAGTAGTTCGCGGCGACACGAAGGTCAGAAGCTGCACAACATGATGCGACTAGAGAGAAAGCGGAGGCTGCACGCTCAATGTTTGTGTGTTTTCGTCCTGTTTATTATGGCGATAATCTTGAAAGCGTTTTTATACAACGGGGAATTTCGGGCACACACGGCAACAATCGGTTGTTCAAATGCACAACGGCAGTGGCATCCTCGCACGTGTTTCGCTTTGTGTAAATCAATCCTCGCACCCGGTTGTCTGTTTTCTTGCTCCCCACGCGTTGTGCAAAAAAAGGTCAAGGACGCCGACGGCATGGAGCGAGCAATCTCTCCGCAGACCTTGCCAATCGTTTCCTCCTTCAGGTTGTGATACGAGCAGGACCGTGGCATGGCTGCTACTATTTGTAACGTACGCAATGCGTGACACAACGAGCAGCACGCGAAAAGCTATGAAAAACCTGGATTGATTGATCAGGTCGTTAGTCCGCTCATCTGCCGCATGGCATTCGGCATGACCATACAGTGGTCCTATTTCCCGCTCGCTGGCCATCTACATGTGAAGTCTGGCGCGGCAGCGAGGCGTTTTTTTTTTCCCTCTGCGTTTCGTATATCACCATCGTATAGTAAGCGCCATTGAAAGCGTTAGGTTTCACGGGAGAACGGGAGCCCTACGCATAAGCGAGTGGCACTACTGACCTAATTCAAGGGCATGTTGTCCCTGCCGTGACTTTGGATATTAGGGGAGATTCCGAGGTACCGAGGTTGAGATTTTCTTTGCGTGAACACGTTAGTAAGTAGCAGGCTCTTTGCCAGATAGAGCTGGGGTTGGGCCTCCAGCCTCGACATGATGTGCTGATTTTGGTTGACTTGTACGGCGTCCAGGGTAGTACGTACGGCGATGTGCAGGATAGTGATACACGGGTATGATTGTGCCGCTACCACCGCGATGATGATGTTGATGATTATGATATGCTCCTCCGTTGTGGGCAGACTTTCTTGGACTTGATGTGTAGGCTTGCGTCTTCCTCTTCGGTACTGAACGAAGCATGCTACTACCCAGGATGCCTGACAGCGACATACATGGTCAGCCCCCCCAGATGCATGATCGTATGTCGAATGAGTGTTGCTGCGTATCTTGCCGCCCCCACCCCCCTGCATATCCCCCCCATATACGTAAAAGCTGAAGTAGGATAGAAGCTCAGCAGTGTGAGGTGGTACGAGTAGCAGAGAAGCGACAGTGCGAGTGAGGAGGGCAAAGGCGTGAGCAGGAAGACTTCGTATCGAGCTTCGTTTGCGATAAACCGCTCTGTGTTCACCCATCTATACCATATGCTGTTCCCTTCAATACATGAATACATATTGTTCCTTCCTCCCTATGTTGTTTATGGCCTGCTTTTTTTCCCTGTTCTTCTCCTTGGTTCGTTACGGTATTACCTGTTCTCGTATCCCCTCCTATTTCTCTGACTGTCGTGGTTGTCGTGTTGTCTACTTTCTGGATCTGTTCGGGCTTCTTGCGTATACTTTCAAGTATTTGTTTTGTGTTTTCTCGACTTGTTCTTTCGAGCCGCCAGTATTTCCGCGTTTTTTGCAAGTTTAGGCCACCACCAAAGATATCACCCCCTGGTGGGCGGTACGCCTGCTTTCTGTATGCACTGTACAAGGCCTTCCGATTGCTGTTTTTTGCTATTTTTCCTCAGCACCACGAATATTGGCCTGGTTTGTGACCGACCAAGGGCTAGATTCTGGCAACGAGCTATTGTGATAATCAACAGAAACAACAACGGTACAAAACGAAGGCAGGATTGGTTTTCAAGACCCCCTCTGTCGTCGCTGGACATGCAACATGTCGGGGTTGTCTTGACCGTACTTGCTTTGCGCAGGGCCTGTTTTTTTTTCTTCTTTTTCATGCGTGGGTTTTCCCCCCCCATCTGACCAGTGCCGTATTCTCGGAGCACTGCTGTTTCACACGAGAGGGTGTAATCGTTCACGGTAGTTTAGCAGAATCGCGTCGCCTTCAAGACGAATATAACCGACGGATAAGTGGAGGTGCTACAAGAGCGGGACAAGGAGATAACGGAGTTCTTAGAGAAGTTCGACCAGACCAAGCAGGAGGCCCTCGACGACCAGCGTTCGGCAAAGTACACGATCGTGGGCCTCGGGCCTCGAGTCTCAGCACCGCATCCCGGATAAGCGCGGCACGAGGGTGAGCGAGTCGCGCACAGCCTACAGCCCCTCCCCCGCAATTGGGGGACAAGCTTCGCACGCTTGTTGACTTAACATTTGAGATCGATCTTTGCTCAGTGCCTTGTAACATCCTTACCGATCCAACTGATGCGGATGCCTTTCGCGGTTATGGGTAGACGCTTCTTTTTCTCAGCTCTTGATACCCGATTAAAGCCGAACAGATTAAACCGACACCAAAAAGGTTAAGCGAAAACGTTAAATTTGGAAAGAAAACGAAAAGGGTTTGCCAAAAACATGAAACCAGGTTAAGCCGAAAAAGATAACCGAAACATGAAACCGAGGACGTTAGACCGATGAAATAGTTGTTAAACCGGAAAGGAGAAGCCAAAAAGGTGACGCCGGAAAGGTTAAACCGAAACCGAAAAGGTGAAGCCGAAAAGTTCAACCGAAGAAAACGAAAACGTTAATTAAGCCGAAAAAATGCAACCGAAAAGTTTATTAAGCCGAAAAGATCAAACCGAAAACCTTAAATCGAAAACACAAACAAACTTGAAACAGAAAAGAAGGTAAGTCGAAAAGAAAGGATAAACCAAAAAAAAAGTGAAACGGAAAACAAACGGGAAACCGGCAAGAGCCGACAAGGACATATATATATATATATGCCGAAAACAATGGTAAAGCCGAAAAAAACATGAAGCCGAAAACAACTTTGAAACCGAAAAGATTAAACCGAAAATAACGAAAATGTTCAGCCGAAAATATATATGAAAAACAAAAAGGTTGAGCCGAAAAGGATAAACCGAAGCAGTGAAAGAAAGCGAAAAGGGTAAACCGAAAAGGACCGAACAGATCAAACCGCACGGATTAAACCGAAACCGAAAAAGTAATCAGGAAACGTGAAACCGAAAAGGTTAAGCCGAAAAGGATAAAACCGAAAACGTGAAACCGAAAAAAAGGACCGAACAAGGAGAAGCCGAAAAGGTTAAGCCGAAAAGATAACCGAGCCGTGAAAGCGAGAACGTTAGACCGAAAAGGTTAAAAAAGACCGGAAAGGAAAAGAAAGCCGAAAAGGGGGAGAAGCCGAAAAGGGGGAGAAGCCGAAAAGGTTCGGCCGGAAGGTTAAACCGAATCCGAAAAGGTTAAGCCAAAAACATGAAGAAAACGAAAAAGTTAACCGAAAACATGAAACCTATAAGGCCAAGCCGAAAGCACACAAACGTGAAACCGAAAAGAAAGCTTGATTGGGCCGGAAAAAGGATCAACCGAACACGTGAAACCGAGAACAACGTGAAACGAAAATGCTAAACAAACCGAAAAGGATAAAACCGAGAAGGTTAGCCGAAAAGTTTAAACCGAAACCGAAAAGGTTCAGCCAAAAAGATTGTCATCCAGAAACAAGACTAGACAACGTATCTCCAGGCAAATCAACTCTCACCTGCTGCGCAGATCACTAGCTAGTGCGAGTTCGATATGTTGTAGACATATGCCAAGCGTTCCATCATCAACACAAGCGACCAAGTAGCGGTACTCCAATCATGCATACGTTCCAACTCCTCCGATACTCCATCATCCGGTCAGGCATGCATGCAGGCGTGGTCATGCCTCACAGTTGTGATATCAGGTCAACAATAGCGCTCAGGTCGGGTTCGTTCACAAATGTTTCGCATACGTTCCAACTCCTCCGATACTCCATCATCCGGTCAGGCATGCATGCAGGCGTGGTCATGCCTCACAGTTGTGATATCAGGTCGACAATAGCGCTCAGGTCGGGTTCGTTCACAAATGTTTCGTGCTCAGTTTCCGGACACAAAAGGTCACTGACTGCAGGCGATAAGGTAGCTGCCAGCCGTCATTCGGAGGAACCGTTTCATCATCGAACGGGGAATGGAAACCAATCGGAATCCTTCCGTTGGTTTCCATTATTAGCCCGAGAGACGGTTATTACATCTTCTCGGGAAACCCCCCTCCGGGCACTTGTGGTTAATATCGAAGTACCCATCACAGGTATATGTACTTTGGACACTTGTATCTTTGCGTCACAAATGTCCATCATCGCACTATCTAGAACCGACGTACACGGCCGTCCAGAACTTCCCCCCAGCATAGACCGTGTGGTACACAGACAGATATGCAACGAAGCGGCCGTACGGTGCCAGCACGCGGTTCACTTCCCTGCCCAAATAAATTCAATTTGGGTCTCCCCCGGTGAGAAAAAAGACGACGCAGCACTTCGACTACATCCTCCCACTGCTGGCGCACTCCTCCAGGTCGCCAGACGACAGTCGGCGGGCTCACGGCAGTGGTAGGAGTTCGTCGTCCAGGGTTAGGCAGAGAGGGATGGTGGGGTGGCGACGCCTATGCCCGCAATCCATTTCTCTGTTCGTAAGCTCCTCCCAATCGCCGTCCGGGTACTCCACACGCCAGTAAGAGCCGCAGTAGTCGAAGACGGACGCCTTGAAAACCTTGAGCTGTCCGTCGTTGTCGGTGAATTCACTGCCGACCGGTTTACCCACCAGGAAATCTCTCGGGGGTGATGTCGTGCCGCCGCTTGATGGCCACGACGAAGACTCGGTGCTTCCCGGTGGGGACGCCAGCATGGGTGGCATGCAGGGTGGCATCCTCCACGGTGCACCGGGCCTGCTCCAAGGTCGGTCATATGCGGTCCTTCCACGCCGGTGTCCTGGGTGTTCCCTCTGTGCACTTCAGGAGGAGCAGCTGCGCCCTGGAGGCGGTGAAGGTGTCCACGATGGCAGCGGTCTGGGTGGCCGCCGTGTCACCACGGTGGTTGGGGCCGTAGCGTTCGCAGGCGTTGGCGATGAGGACTTCCGGTCGGAGCTCGTTCGGCAACTGCGTGCAGTGACATCCAACAAGCGGAGTTGGGACTACGCGGATTCTTTACTCCAGCTGCTAGCTCCCGCACTCCAGTGTGGTCCAGTCGGGCTCGATGGCGGCGTCAACTCGTAGCAGACCTTCGAGTGCCAGGAACGCTCCGCCGGCACCGTCGCCCCGAGCAACGGCTCGGGGCAGCCGCAGGGGGCAGCTCCAGTATGAGCTGGAGGGAATGCAGGCGGGTAGCGGCACCGACGGCTGGCGGCATACCTCAGTCGGCCCAAGTGCAACGTGGGAGACACTATCAAGAACCTTCTCGTCTTCCCCCGCTGCCCGGTTTTCCGCGGTCGCGTCGAAGGGCGGCGGGCCGGTCTTCTCCTGTTGCGTCGGAGGCACCAACGTCCGAGCGGCCCACGGTCGAGCACTGGTCCCGCCGGCACCATCGGCGGTTCCTGGAAAACGGGCGTACCAAAGGGTTTGGTCGAGGTGCCCTTCATGCTCGTGACTTTGTTCGTGACAACCTCTGGAAGTGCAGCACCGGCTGCTGAGGCCCCGGCTGCTGTGGCCCCGGCTGCTGCGGCCTAGGGTGCTGGGCCGGCGGTAGCTGATGTTGTTGCTGCGGCTGCCCACGTGGGTGAGGCTCGTGCTGCTCCTGCAGGGGCTGCCCAACCAGGTGATTCTGAAGCTGCTGCTGCTGCTGCTGCTGCTATTACTGCCCGGCCGGCTGATGCTGGGGCTGAACTCCGCCCGGTAGGGGGAGCAGCACCTGCAGCATCGGCGGCGGTGGCTGCGGCGGCGGCGGGAAGGGGTCACCCAGGTGAATGAGTGGAACCCCTCCAACCCTCCCGGGGGAGGGGAGTGCGCCGCTCCCTGCGAGGGAAGCGGCGGCGGCGGAGGAACGGGGGGCACTCCACCATGCGGTGGGGGGGATGCGGCGGCCCTGCCCCGAGTTGTGCAGGCTGGGCTGCCTCCTGCATGAGGGGTTGTTGTTCGGCTTGTAGGTGCTGATCACGGCGTTGCTGATCCATGACGTCGGACAGTCGTAGGGTAGTAGTCGATGTCGCCCGACGCCGTCAAGGGTGCCCGTAGAACGACGCGGTTGGGCACCTCGCCACTTGGTCGCATGACGGTGGCCCCGCGCATCTAGTTGCGGGTCATCTGAGACAACTTCGACGTCGCCGGTCGAGGTCTTTGGGTGAATCTCACAGGGGTGGGGGTTAGCGTTAGTGGTTACCGACGCGGTGCCAACGTACGAGTAATCCTCTGACACGGAGAAATTATTCATGAGCTCAGAGTAGTCCACCAACACGGAGAAATTATTACAAGCCTGTCCAGAACAATTTATCCGGAAAAGTTAAGACGACAACCGAAAAGGTTCACCCGAAAAAGTTAAGCCGAATAGATGAAACCGAAAACAAACGTGAAACCGAAAAGTACCGAAAAGGAGAAGCCAAAAAGGTTAAGCCGAGAAGATTAAACAGAAAAAGTTAAGCCGAAAACGTGAAACCGAAAGGTTGAGCCCAAAAGTACAAATTAACCGAAAACGTGAAACCGAAAAGGACCGACAAAAGGAGAAGCCGAAAAGGTTACCAAGCCAAACAGATAATAAACGAATCGTGAAACCGAGAACGTGAAACCGAAAAGGTTAAGCCAAAAGGATAACCCGAAAACATGAAGAAACCAAAAACGTGAACTCGAAAAGGGCCGACAAGGAGAAGCCAAAAAGGTCAAGCCGAAAAGCGAATAACCGAAGCATGAAACCGAGAACGTGCAACCGAACGGGTTAAGCCATGAAGGATAACCCGAGAACATGAAACCGAAAACGTGAACTCGAGAAGGACCGAAAACGAGAAGCCGAAAATTTTAAACCGAAAAAGTGAAGCCGAAAACGTGACACCGAAAAGGTTGAACCGAAAAGATTAAATTGAAAAAGTGTAGTCGAATACTTGAAACCGAAAAGGTTAAGCCGAAAAGATTGAACCGAAAACGTGAAACCGAAAACAAACATGAAACAGAAAGGTTAGACCGAAAAGGATAAAAACCGTAACCGTGAAGAAACCGAAACAAGGTGAGAACTGAAGAGGACCGAAAATGAATGATTTGCCGAAAAGGTTCAGCCGAAACGATAACAACCAACAAAGTGAAGCCGAAAACGTGAACCAAAACGAACGGTTAATTGCGCCGAAACGGACAATAAACCGAACACAAACGTGAGGTCGAGAACGTAAACTCGAAAAGGTTAACAACCCGACAAGGTCCGAAAAGAATAAGCCGAAAGATTTAATCGAACAGATTTAACCGAAACCGAAGAGGTTCAGCCGAAAAAATAAAACCGAAGAAGTTTAGCCAAAAACGTGGAACCGAAAAGGTGAATCCGAAACGGATAACCCGAAAACATGAAAGAAACAGAAAACGTGCACTCGAAAAGGACCGAAAAGGAGAAGTCGAAAAGTTTAACTAAGCCGACAAGATTAAACTGAAAAAGTTAAGCCGAAAACGTGTAACCGAAAAGGTTTAGCGGTAAAGGACAAAAAAGCCAAAAACGTGAAACCGAAAAAAAAACAAACGTGAAACCGAAAAGGACCGAAAAGGATACGCCGAGAAAATGTTAAGCCGCAAAAACACGTTAAACTGAAAAAGTCAAGCCGACAACAAACGTGAAACCGAAAAGGTTGAGCCGAAAAGGACAATAAACCGAACACAGCGTGAAACCGAGCGTGAAATCGAAAAGGCTAACAACCCCAAAAGGACCCAAAAGGATAAGCCGAAAAGATTAACGAACAGATTAAACCGAAACCTAAAAGGTTCAGCCGAAAAGATTAAACCGCAAAAGTTATGCCGAAAACATGTAAGAAACCGAAAAGGTTGAGCTGAAAAGATTTAAGCCAAAAACTATTAGCCGAAAATGCGAAACCGAAGAGGCAAAGCCGAAACGGATGAAAGCAACCGAAAAGGTAAAGCCGAAAAGGTTAAGCCGAAAAGATTAAACCGAAAACGTTAAGCCGAAAGCAAACGACGTGGAACCGAAAAGACTAAGCCGAAAAGGACAAACAAACCGAAAACAAACGTGAAACCGAAACAAACAAAAACATGAAAGCGAAAAGGACTGAAAATGATATATATGCCGAAGGTAAGGCCGCAAAGAAAGGGTAAACCGAAAAAGTAAAGACGAAAATATATGTGAATCCGGAAAGAAGGAAGGTTGTTGGGTAGCGGGTGCTTATCGTCAGAGGCTATGGGCAAAAAAGGTTGACTCAAGACCTTTGTTTACTATAATACCGAGATTAAGGAGTGATTGACGGGGCAAGACGCCTTGCATACCAGAAGGGGCTCCACCCTTCCTTCCAGTAACACATACATACTCACTACACGAACCCCCCAGATCTCCGTAGGTCCGTGTCTATAGTGTTGAGTACACCCAACAAAGCTTGAGCCGAAAAGGACAATGAATCGAAAACGTAAAACCGAGAACGTAAAACCGAAAAGAAAGGTAAAGGCGACAAGATTAAACCGAAAAGGTTAAGCCGAAAACGTGGAACCGAAAAGAAAGGTTGAGCCGAAAAGGATAAACTGAAACCAATGAGACCGAAAACGTGAAACCGAAAAGGACCGAAAAAGAGAAGCGGGAAACGTTAAGCCGAAAATATTCCACCGAAAAGGTTAAGCCGAAAAGATAAAACCGAAAAGGTTAAGCCGAAAACGTGAAACCGAAAGGTTGAGCCCAAAAAATGTACAAATTAACCGAAAACGTGAAACCGAAAAGGACCGACAAAAGGAGAAGCCGAAAAGGTTACTAAGCCAAACAGATAATAAACGAATCGTGAACCCAAGAACGTGAAACCGAAAAGAAAGGTCAACAACCCGAAAAGGACCGAAAAGGATCATAAGCCGAAAAGCGTAAATCGAACATATTAAATTGAAGCCGAGAAGGTTAAGCCGAAAAGGTTAAACCGCAAAAGTAAACCCGAAAACATGAAACCGAAGGAAAGGTCAAGCCGAAAACAAACGTGAAACCGAAAATAAACGTGAAAGCGAAAAGGTTTTGAGCCGGAAAGGATAAACCGAAGACAATGTGAAACCGAAGCGGACCGAAAACGATATGCCGAAAAGGTGAAGCCGAAAAGATGAAACCGAAAAAGTTAAGCCGAAAACGTGAAACTGAAAAGGTTGATTGAGCCGAAAAGGACAATAAACCGAAAACAAACGTAAAACCGAAAAGGTTAACAACCGGAAAACGACCGAAAAGGATAAGCCGAAAAGATTAACGAACAGATTAAACCAAACGAAAGGTTCAGCCGAAAAAGATGCTAAACAGAGAACAAACGTGAAACCGAAAACAAACGAACGTGATGTCAGGGATATTTACGTGTCCACTTAGACCGTAGCCAAGTTCTATCCCTTGTGCTGTCGCTGTTGGCAAAACATTGACAATAGTAGTAGTTGTAGCCATGCTATGACGACAGTAGAATGGCACATGAGCGCACAGGTCTGTAGTATGCTATAGAATGGTACTATACTGTTATCATCGGAACCAGCAGCAGCTAGCAGACGCGTGCAGTTTATAGTAGAGCAGAGACCACATGCTGTGTGACGCGTTCTCGGACCGGACTGTCATCAGCGAACGTTCTCGGGGGGACCCCAACATAGCCGGTTGACTATTCCGGGTCTCCGACGACAGTAGATATTGTATTTACTGTTGCTAGTGATGGAGAGCAGGCCTCTCACTCTAATCTTCTACCACTAAAACGTGACCGTGGAGTCAGCCAAGGACATTCATTCCCGTTCAGGATAATACCACAGTCGAAGGGGATGTGTCAAGTCTTAGTCTTTTCAGTGAATGGGGGATAAACGTCTGTTGTTATTGTTGCTGTTGCCGCCGCCAGGAAATGGAAAACGAGTAAAGCTTCAAGGACAAATAGCTCAAGAGCTCTGAGGCCACGATGCGGCGACGGCATCAGGATAAGGAGAAACGCCTCCAGGAGATGGAAAAAAAATCAAGACTCTCGACACGAAAAGGCGGCCTAACTTGTAAGTACTTACAGAAGCAAGATCATTGCAGACGCACGGCGGTATCGACAAACAGACTTGATGCGCAGGGGGGGGGAGAGCAGGAACTAGTCGAGGTGTGCGGTAGCTTTCGGCAAAACAGCGACAATCATTCACACTTCGCAATCACTCCCTCTTCAACAAGGCGTAAGCTGCCGAAAATCTTCCCCCAGTTGAACCCCGACGAATGGTGTATCGTTGACAAGAGATATATACCACCAACACGTTAGACACCTACGGCGGATTTGTTTTTGCTTGAAGGGCCCCACGGCAACCAAACCAAAACGAATCCCGAGGAGGTGTTTTCGTTCTTCCGTCTGTCCGATTGATCGTCGCTAAAGGTAGCCATGCCCGTCAGCGTCGTCACAGTCGCGTAGCATTGTTGGGCTTCTGCTGTCGCTCCCCGTTGTCGACGGGCGGCTGTGTGTTGGTTCTCGCTTGTTTTGTGCTCACCACCTCACGGCAACCAAACCAAAACGAATCCCGAGGAGGTGTTTTCGTTCTTCCGTGTGTCCGATCGATCGCCGCTCGAGGTAGCCATGCCCGTCACGTCGTCACAGTCGCGTAGCGTTGTTTGGCTTCTGCCGTCGCTCCCCGTTGTCGACGGGCGGCTGTGTGTTGGTTCTCGCTTGTTTTGTGCTCACCGGCGAACGTCCCTGCGGCTGTTGCTGGTTTGCGCTCCCTCCCATATCTGTCGCGCCCCTCGGTGTTTGCCATCGGGGTTGGGTTTTCGTCGCTTGGCAGCGATGNGTGTCCGATCGATCGCCGCTCGAGGTAGCCATGCCCGTCACGTCGTCACAGTCGCGTAGCGTTGTTTGGCTTCTGCCGTCGCTCCCCGTTGTCGACGGGCGGCTGTGTGTTGGTTCTCGCTTGTTTTGTGCTCACCGGCGAACGTCCCTGCGGCTGTTGCTGGTTTGCGCTCCCTCCCATATCTGTCGCGCCCCTCGGTGTTTGCCATCGGGGTTGGGTTTTCGTCGCTTGGCAGCGATGTTGTAAAACAAGCCAACCAGTTCGTGAGCTCGGCAACCAGGTTACCGCTTTTTTTTTTTTTGCCTTTGTTTTTTTTCTTGCGGTAACCATGAATGGTGATCGTGATTGTGTTGTGCGGGGTCAAGAACCCTCACTCCGCGCAAAGGGAATGATCGCACCACGTTGTGTTAAATTGGTCAAGCACACCCTCGAGGTAGTTTCACAGTGCTTACAACTGTCTCTGGTGGAAGTGAGAGGACCAAAAACTACATCAAGCCATTCGCAGCTGTCATCCGTACGCAAGGAAGTAAGCACAAGATGCCGGCACCCTTGGCAGGATGCAGCGCACCCTTCATGCGCTTCGCGCTTGGTGATGTGAGAGCCTGGTTCGGTGAGAACCCGGCATGCTCCGTCCCGGCTTTATGGGGATGCGAGGTCAATGGTGTAAAGACTACGGCATGCACGACTATGACTACACCCCCCCCACACCTGAAAAGGCAAGCTTCCCGGCATCGATCGCGTCTTCCGTTGGTCGCACTGCGAAACGACGTTTTTCCTGGTGCGCCCCCCTAGAGTGAAATTCAACCGATTACGTTCATGCCGCGTGTACCTGCGTTTGAAGTTCAGAGGACTGAAGGAACTATCACGACAAACATACCTTTGCCGTTGTGCGAGTTCCTCCGTAATTTTACATCCGCCCTCGCCCGTCCGTCCGTTTGTTGCCCTACATTTTCCCGCAATTCCCGCGACGTGCGAATGTCATTTCCCTGGAACGATTGGTGATACGATACGGACGAACATGGGGGCCGTTCTGTGTGCTCGTGTGGATGTGCGGTGTCGTAGATACCCTTGGAACTGCACACATCTGGTGATGGAGAGACATGTGGGGACAGGAGGTTCTCGTATGTATGTGGCTTGCCTTCGTAGTCGGACCGTTGACTGCATATCTCCGTCCAGACGGAGCTCCGCAGTCCTACCTCCTGGCAGAAACGCCCCGAACACGTTTGCGGTGATATTACTGTTTTTTCCCTCCCCGCCCGTGCGTTGCTCATGATCCGTTGGCACTCTTGGATAAAGTCAAGGGCATACCCGCGAATGTTTGGTTTTAGGTTGCGCTACACGTCATCATACGTTGGTTCTCGAATGGTTTCTCTATCACCTTGTCCTTTCATCTGTTCCGTGTTATGGAAAGCGAAATGCTTTCGCCAGTTGCCCCTGTCGTTGTCGAGAGTGAGCGGGCGCGGGCGTGTAACACTAACTAAGACCGACAACATCATTCATAAAAACAAATACGAGCGCCATCACGCAAGCAAACTGGATCGGATGTGTAGAGAAACGACGGAGTTCGACGACATCGACAGCCTCTTCGCGACGAAGCTGCGCAAACGAAGGTGCGCAACGCAATTGACACCCCACATGCTGTGTCTGTCTGTCTGATTTCCGTCACTGCTCATGCCCACCGTCTTTGAACTCAAGCAGGGATAAATCACATATGGTTCAGAACCATGTTTCTCTCTGGATCTCGATGTTTATTAGCGCGTTCAGGCGTGTCTTGCGCCTTTTTTTTTGTGCCGCCGTGTCGAACAATCAACTCGTGAATGATGTGTCACTTGTGTTTCTTTATGAACTTTTTATGGTGAAACTTTGTTTCTACCCTTACTTCCCAAGACACTTTCGTGTCGGGCGCGCCAGGCAGCACTAGTCGGCAACAAACGCAAACGATTTGGAGTGGCCGTATCTTGGAGGTCACGAGCCCCCTTCGATCGACGAGCCAGTGGCGGTCTCCATGCCTCGCTGACCGTGGCCTGTCCGCCCGGCTGTGACCACGCCTGCCATCATAATCGTCGTCTTTGTCGTAGCCGTCGCTGTTTGCAGGAATCCCAACATTAGCCTTATTTTGTCGCTCGATGATCGCAGGAAGACCTGCAGGGGCTCAGGAAGCAGTACCGCTGGCGGGTGGAGGCGATGCGGGGGCAGGTGCAGCAGCTGACGGCTAGGCACGAGACCTGCAAGAAGTAGCTCGCCGCCAGCGAGTCGGTGAGAGCAGGAAAGTCAAGCATCCACCGTGCCGCGAGGCACGCACGCTCACAAGCACACAAAGGCAGGAATCTTTCCAAAACGCATCGGAATACGCTCAGGAGCGGGTGTATCGCAATCCAATGGCGGAGAAACGTCCTATCAAGAAGGCGAAAAAAATGTCGTTGAAAAGGAAAAATGTGTCGGCAATTTCCGGGGGAAGACGCTGGAAGCCCTGGAGAAGAAGATACGAACGTACGAGACCAATGCCTTCTTCCTGAAGGACTCCGTGGAGACAAAAGAGAGGGAGATAGACTTCTAGAGCCTGGGGGGAGAGTGCATGGGAATGGTCAAAGAACTAAACGAGGCCGTCAAGAGGAAGGGAGAGACGGAAGGGTTTGGTGTCGCCTACTGCAGACCACAACCCTGGATGGCTAGTGTGGGGGCCGTCACGCCTAAGCAAACAACTGCGACATGATTGACTAAGCACTATGAAGACAACACGAGTGCGAGCTCGGGGAAGGGGGGGGGTGCGCGGAGAGAAGAGAACCGCGGCTCCGGTGGCTGTTGCACATTCTGTGTCCGCGGGGGGGGGGG